>JACXIK010000024.1:1810764-2078351 GCA_014737385.1 Bombus superbus
GACGACGCCTGACGACGCCTGACGACGCCTGACGACGCCTGACGACGCCTGACGACGCCTGACGACGCCTGACGACGCCTGACGACGCCTGACGACGCCTGACGACGCCTGACGACGCCTGATACTACGATAATTGAGACGGGAGACGCGTCAACGAGACGAATCAATCTTGGCTTTATGAAAAGACGGTAGGAACGTGTTTCGACGGAATCCTCCGTCGCTGTCTTCTTTCGCGGAATCAACCGAATTCCATTATTCCCTCGTCACCAAGCCGGTGTTACAACAGCCCGGTCCATTCATTACGGGTGCCGACAGCAGCGTAAAATTTTCGCAATTACAGGGCGTAAACAGCGGTTCGTACAAGCCGCTTTACTTATCTACCGCCGCTTGTCAAACGTTATAAATAGCCACGAGACGTTGCTTGTCTTGTTCCTCGAACTTCTAATCCCGGTGTCGAAATATATGTTAAGTCTGTTAACGCGGCGACAGTACGGTACGCTGCAGTACGCGTGTACTATCAACGTACTATCAACGTACCTGGACATTTTTCTCGCAACCTGTTACTCTCTTATTCTCATTCTTTGGCGGGAATCTGTTGGGCAGCCGAATCGTTTTCGTTCGTTTCGATCCGATCGCGCGTTTAACGCAAGTAAGAATAAGGGCGAAACAAGCAAAGTAAACGCGTAAAACGTAACGACGGCTTAACAAAAGGCAAAGTTATCGCAAGGAAACGTTCCTCGTCCTTTCTCGTCGAGATCGATTACGCGATCGATTAAAATTTATATCGTGCGAGTTGGTTTATCGCTGACCCACGACCGCCAGAAGATTAGTGGCTAGTTGACCGAGGTGATTAGTTCGTCAGTTTTACGCGCGAGAGATGAATTACGATCGTCGTAAAGGATTTTGTATCATATTCGAGGATACGACGGTAATTGTTCGACCGAGAGTGGATAGAAACGACAAAGCACGATACCACCACGGTTTGCGCCGACAGGATCGTTGGAACAGATAATTGGAAATAGATATGTATTTTCTTCTTTTTTTTCTTTTTTCTCTTGCGAAAGTTATTAATGTTCTTTTTATGGATATTTGTCTTATCGTAAATTACAACAGCGTCGTAAAGTATCGTTTTTTCCTTTTCTTTCTTTTCTTTCTTTTCTTTCTTTTTTGGCAGATTTCTGTATACGCCGCTAGCGTGGAATTATAACTTTTCGATAAAATTAACAAGCGAGCATGGTATTTAAATAACTGATTTTTCGCGCCAATTTCGCAACCTACGTTGTTATCCCGTTAATAGTACGAAGTAACAAAGTCCGATAATTTTAACGCGTAAGCTTATTCCGGAACGTATACCAATTGCCAGGAATAAACCGACATAGAAGGAAACAGGTAAATGCTCAGACAGACTTCAAACTCTCCGATTTCGATCTTATCTTCCGCTTCTAAAGCGGAGAGTCGGCCGAGCTTAAAGGTCCCGTGCGCAACTGTATGCGCAAGCCCGCAAGAAACGCCTGTTATAACTCAATTAAACGCGAATATCGTGGATGTATTTATCAGGTTTCGGGTTTGGGTTGGATCTTTCGATCCGACCACCGAGAGGCCACCGGCCACGTATCTGCGTTCTTATCGTCTCGCGTACGCACGCGCAAGCGAACCTTCGCCTCGCTCGCGTTTGTCTATGTAAACAGAAAAATAGGATTCTCTGTAGCCAAAATAGCGACAGCTTCCCGCAAATATCCGAGAAACCAAGGTCGATCGTGGGTGTCGCGTATAGGAAAAAGTTGTTGAGAATCGCGCGCAATCCACCGCGTATTAAAAAGACGCAACGAAACGATCGAAATCGGAGAGGGCGAGTCGTATTTGTACGTTTGCCAGAAAAACGCGAGTCGGATCGTCGATCGGACGTTTGGTTGAATTCTATCGGTGCAACGATAAGTAACACATATATATCGGTAACCAATTAACTCGATAGTCGTTGTACCGTATCCCGTATCCTTTCACTTGTTATACCTGCGTATAGCGTCAAAGTATCAAGTATATATTCGTGACTAGAACGTTGCACGTATCTCTACCACCCGATATCTTACGAACGTCGGTTTCGTTCCTTTTTAATACGTTCGACGCCGATGTCGTCGCATATGCATCCAGTATCTTCCGTGTTTGCGGAACACGCGTACATCACGAGTAACGACACACCGTGGTTACTAGCGTCTGGACGCTTACTTAGCGTCGTAGTTGCCTCGGTGCACGTTAACGACGACGCGTCGCGTCTTCGCGACGATGTAACGACAGATAGCCCGGCCGCTCGATAAAGACCTCGGCAAAGTGCTCGAGCGAACGTTTGGAAAGTCGAGGCGAGGCGAGGCGTCGACGAACTAACCGAGATAGTTTACTACCGGGGCAAGCGACCCGACGTTGCATCGCCGAAGAACGGAGACATCGTGCAAATCGTCCACGGCCGGCTATCCGCGGCATTTAACTCGGCATCTCGAAAGAGTACGGTCTTTCCAGAGAAGATTGCAACCTACCTTTCGTATATATTTATATATAATCGCGATACGTTTAAGATGGAATATCGATCGACGAGTTTTGTCCTCTAAGAGATGAAAGATAATTAAACGACTGTCCGGTTTGATTCGTTGAATATGATACGATGATGATATGATATGATAAAATTGGTAAAACAGGCACAACTCGCGCGATCGTTAGATCAGGAGCTTTAATTTTTGTACAAACAGATTTCCAACCGACAGGGCAAACACCGTCGAGAGTACGCGAACAGTTTTCAGACGAGAATCGACGCTTTCTACGTGGCAGTGTCGATACCTTTCAAGATAATGCACACGTCAGAAGTTGGAACAAGGTGTAGCGAGACGCGGTACGATCGACTGGAAGGAACGAAGCGCTCGGAAGGAAAAGACGGCTAGAGCGCGCAAGGGAAAGCGGAACGTCCATTGTCGGACGAATTTGCACGGACTTGTCAGGGATCGCTTCCACTTGTAGTCGCAGCAACGAAAGAAATATCGTCGACGAAGGCGGAGAAACGCCAAATAGGATTTACATTCGCTAAATTTTAGTAGCGGAACGCGAATCGTCGTAGTCGTGCGTCGATTCAAGCGTCCGGGAGTCGTCGTTGCACCGCGTCACACCGAGAGCGACGCTCGCACCTTTTCCTACGCTCGTCCGACTCGCGGTCGGAAAAACTTTCTTTCTTTCTTTCTTTCTTTCTTTCTTTCACGAACGAACGTACGAACGGCTTTAAACAGTCGGGTCACGTTACTGCAAGAACGTACCGCAATAATAGAGAAATGGCTGCAAGACAAAGAAGCAAATGCAACCGTATTACGTTTACACCGAGAAAAAGAAAACCACCAAATATCCGATTGAATGGCAAATACCTAGGACTACAGTTAGACTCGCAACGTATCGAGTCAACTATAGACAGAGTACGAATAAGAAGAAAACAGATGCACCGGCCAACTAGTCGAAACTCGAAACTCGGCGCTGAAAATAAACGAAAGATTCGCAAAACGATGATAAAACCAATTCGGATGTACGGAATAGCGCTAAAAACACTCGAAACAATAGCCAACGTCCCACGGTATGTCAGACACGAGGATTTGCGCAAGGACCTAAAAATACCAGCCAAGGACCCGAAAATATCTGGAAGATGGTATCCCGCTGGAGGTGTAACTCCCATCCACGTGTTATTTTGCAACAACGATATAAAAATTTACGAAATGTCCGTCCCGTTGGACGAATTGTAAGATGCAGAATCAAATAAGTAAAAAAAAAAAAGAAAAGAAAAGGAAAGAAAGAAAAAACAATCGTACCGAGTTTACGTACGGAGCTGAGCGCAGCCAGGTCGCAAGACGATGCGCAGTGGTAGAAAAGGAAAATGTCGAGCGACCGAGGGAAAGAACGATCCTGTTACAGAAGCTTCCCACGACCGACATTTTCATCCGCGTCTAGCAGGGAAGCAACGCGCACCGGGCCGTGTCCCCAGTCGTCGAACGAATATCGAAGGTTTACAGCGGGGGAGCAGGATCCTGGTATCCGCTTTGGAAATCGATTACGTCTCGGCCACGCGTTGCGTCTCGTTCGATGCTCGTTACCGTTGAAACAAGCAGCGCTATTAATCACCTGTTGCACCGTGTGTGCAGCAACGCTGGCTGCGAAAAATCTTTGGCAGAGAATCGAAACGTACACCACTGACACACTTTCTAAGAGGCATTGTGCGGCCATCGATATCTCGCCGAGCGTGTACGAGCAGCCACGGACGAGTGAATCTTAGGAAAAGAAAGGGAAAAGGAAAAAGAAAGGAGGAGAGAGGAAAGAGAAAAGAGAAAAGAGAAAAGAGGATGGACAGGCATGTCGGAGGTTGATCGATTAGTTCGATGGTAGACGCGTGCCCTTAGACGTTTTTATGGGTCGCGACGCATCGCACCGATGAAAATGTAAGAGTCACGCGACTGCTTCTCGCGCTGAGATTTATCGTCGAAACTAGGATTTTTCCGCGCGCCGCGGAGTAAAAGTAAAAGCGAAGGTTTTAAGAGGGTTTTTGAGCAAATAATCTTTTTCTTTTTTTTTCTTTTTTTTTTTAAGGAACTTTCAACGTATCTTCGTTTACATTTGGAAGCGTACAAAGGTTCTCTTTTATTCTAATACGTTCGTCCTGTTTTCGCAGAGTTACCAACTATAATAGGCGGCTGTCGCGATAGCAGGTTATTCCTGTAAGATTTATGGATTATTTCTCGCATCGATAATGTCATCGTCTTATTTGGCATTTTGCATTTTCAACCGTACAGCGCCGGTGGTAGCTAGTTGTAGAAAGAATTACGAATGGCGTTCTTGCAGTTACGACGCAATTAGTATCGCGTTAAAGCTTCGCGTCGGTTAATCGAGTTTTACGATTAAACGTCGCGATTAAACGATCCAACGGAAAGATATTTAACGTCGCGCAAAGGTATACGGAATCCATCAAACATCCGTGCTATCGTAACCAAGCTCGTACCGTAGCTGGCGATGATTTTTCTAGTCAACGACCGCCTGAACGACCGAAACCACGCGATAATTGAAATCGACGTAACAGCCGTGACGTTGCGAAACGCTTTGGTTCGCGCAAAAGCTACGTCCATTTCTCGGTCGCGGATTGATTTTCGTCCGATCGGTAGCACGAGAACGAGAGAACCGGTGTCAGTCAAAATAGAACGCGTGTACAACGCGGCTCACCGGCGTTACGTAAAGACGTTAACGTTTATTCGATAACGATCGCCGGGCACCGGAACGAGACCGGTTACACAGGACACCCGGTATAAGCGTAAGGTGGACGGCCTTCGGGATTGGGTGTATTTTACAGTTGTCTACCGGCTCCTCCGTGCGCCGTGCGCACTGTTCCTAAGTATCCGGACACTGTGGTCCGTTTGCGCTAATATCGTCCGGTAGGTGGGATTTTGGTCGATGCGTAGAAACGGTGTTCAGATCGGGTCGGAAGGCGCAAATTAACGACAACCTATCGATCGACAGCAGAATTCGCTCTGCTACCTTGTTTAACAGGCAGAGAAGACCACGTATTTAAACTACCTGTTGGATAAAGTGCGCTTGAATTTCACCCGATTAAAAGTGGAATTTTCTAGGTTTTATGGAACGAAGAGATCGATCAAACGTGGACGTACCTTCTCTAAATCGTCCTCTATATGAAATACGACGAGCGCATCTTTCTCGATTTTATTCCGTTGCGATTTTAGCAGAGAGGCAATTTCGGCGTGGAATTTAAGAATTTCTCTCCGAACGAAGAATCGTGGAAAATTTGTATCGTGGCGTTCGTCCGCTATACTTTAAAGCAACCTTTCCATCGATTCGTGCAGCGTGCCAGTCGCGATAGGGCAAAATAAACGAGAAAAAAGCAAATTGCTTCGAAACATGCAAAATAGCGTACATTAGGAGCACACACTTTGGCGAGACGTGTGATTATGTTAATAGATTTGTATATACTTGTTGTACCACTCGCTCAGTAAGTTAATCTCGTCGCTTGTGATATTTTCCCTGCAATTGCCAATCGTTGGAAGACTCGAACTGGTCCATTTGCGTGTACTCGGTAATTAATCAACGTTCTAATTGCTCTTTTACCAATATATACAAAATCGCACACGTTTCTTTGACAAGTTGTCGTACGTTTCGCATTCCAGTTCGAAATGTCTACGATGTTATTAAGCGTACGATTTTCTCTTTGTATTTTCCAACGTTAATTGCTTCCTTAAGAAACGTAACAGTACGTGCCTGTCAACCAACTCTGTACGGTTATAGTTCGCTGAAAGATACGCTCGCTACGCGCTTTGTTGCTGTCGGTCGATCGTCAATTTTCAAATTACTCGAACGTTTTATCCTCCACGCGTGAAACTAGCGTACTCTAGCTGTACCGCGAACTTTGCACCGTGCCGTTGTAGTCAGCCTCCCTCGACCGTACGCGTATTCGGTCGTTTCAAGACGAAAGAGAAGAAATTGGCGAAAGAATTTGAAGACTAGGCAGCAGGATAACGCGCATACCGATAGAAAAGTCAAATACCAGAACCACAATCGTGTGCTACGATTGGAATCGAACCGGCGCGAGCACGAATCTCGATATTCCGATATTCCGATATCGGGCCTTTAAACAATAGATGGAGAAAATTCGCACGAACTCGAATCATTCCGCGTGTTCACTGTCGCGAGACAAAATTAACCGGAATAGAAGGTGAGATAATAAATGCGCGCGTACCGCTGGAGCGATTGGTTTTTTTCGAATCGACGAACCGCGAGGCAAAAAGAATTTCGGTGTAACAATAAGTTTCCATCTAAATTGCAGATAGCGTTCCTCGAATCGTTTCGTCGAATTTGCCAACCGAAAGAAAGGGTTTATTATGTGTTATTAAAGTATCGTTCTAATAGCTCGCGTCATGCAAGAAAGTCGAATAGTCGATCAGTTGAAACGCGAAGCGAGGAACGTAGGATAATATGGATAATATACATGGTGTGTAAATGAAATGGGCTAAGATTTCGACGCTTTCGTTCCATCGTTCCATCGTTCCATCGTTCCATCGTTCCATCGTTCCATCGTTCCATCGTTCCTCGGCAGGTAATTACGACGACGCGACGACGATATTGGAAATTGTCTCGCGATAAACGTCGGAATGAAATTGCTTTGGAAATAAAAATAGGAAAGGTGGTATTAGGAAAGACAGGTAACAACGATATAGTAGTTTCGATGGAATGCTTGGTCTCGTCTGGTCTCGTCTCGTCTCGTCTGGTCTCGTCTGGTCTCGTCTCGTCTCGTCTGGTCTCGTCTCGTCTTGTCTCGTCTCGTCTTGTCTGGTCTCGTCTCGTCTCGTCTCGTCTTGTCTGGTCTCGTCTCGTCTCGTCTCGCACTGGAAACTTCACTTCCGAGAATATCGTTCGCTCGAAAAAGGTCGCAAGAGCGAAAAGCAACGATCTGATAAAAAGACGGACGTTAAGAATTTGCGCGTTTTAATTTTATACACCTTGTATAGGAGAAGTTTGCGTGGCGAATATAAAAAGCGGAAGGATTAACGCGAGTTTCACTGTGTATCCAATTACATACGGCGTCACTTGGTTCTGAAACGGATATCGTAGACGTAGAATTATGTAAAACGTTGGCTGTAGAGAATTTAGATTATTATCTGGAAATTTAGCTATGCCAAATGTGGAACAATGAGGAGCGCGCGTACGACGTATCTATGCGCGGAATTTCACGGAGAAATAAATTACGAACGAAGCTGCGAGCGTTTTATTCCCTCTATCGAGCAAGAACGAAGGAAATTTGCGGAGAAATTTATCTAATTTTTCCACGAGCGTCCTCGTTCCTGGTATATAGTTTAATTATGCCGTATTACACAGTAAAGTACACACGCGTAGATACAACACTGCCGCGGTGCTCTCTTTTCCTTTAATTCGCGTTACACGTCGCCGTTGGAACAATGCCGTCTTCTTATTCTTCTTATGGATGCAAGATCGAGATTTTGACCTTTCGATCGAGCACTTGCGTCATCAAATGCCTCGCGAATCCCCGCGCATCACCATTAATTATAGCCAATTATCGAACTCGATAGGAATTCGACGATGAAACTTTGTAGCAAGTGGATGATTTAACGTCGTATCTCGATCGCGAACGGTTTATTACGGATACTTTGGTAATAAAAGCACGATCGTCGGATCGCGATCCATGTACAGGGCGATTCTAAAGTTTAGGACAAGCTCAGGGACGCGCTTTTCCGATCGCGAAGCGTTGGCATCGATCGGACGGTCGATGTTTGAGCATTGTTGGGAAATCGAAACGCGTATAGAACGCGCAAAAGTACAGAGAATATCCAAAACGCGATACTGGTCGAGCAGAATATTTACGAACGTCTAAGAATAGCAGCGATCCTGTGTATTATTACCGCGTATCGAAGAAATTGAATCTGCTGAAACGTAACACGAGAATCAGCGTGCGATTATTATCGTAGACAGCGTCTGGATCTGGATATTCCGACCACTAGACGCTGATTCTTCGGCTGGTCATCTTTTGAAACCACCTGCGAGAGTAGGTCAACTTTGGAATAATATCGGATTTTAGAAGATCGTTGGAACGTGCCTCTGCGTGTGCGTGCGCGCGCGCGCGCGCGCGCGTGTGCGAAACAGCACGCTTGAAAATTTGTACGTTTTTATTCGGCAACGTACTAATAAAACAATTGGAAAATAATATCGCAACTCGTTTCTTATTCGTATTCGCGTTCGACGAAGCAATCGTTGGACGAGATCGATTTCTCGTATTTCATTTCCATTCCGAGAATTAATTATCGCGGCAAATTTATTCCCGGTGTTTTTTATTCGTATTCGGAGAAGGGGCATTTTTGCATCTAATCGCAGGCGAACGTACGACGATTGTGGCAATTGTTGCGGCGCCATCTTGCGATAGTCCTAAAGATTCGAATCAATTCTTTGAGCGGTTATTACGTCTCTCTCACCGTGTTCCGCGTGGAATGTGTATCCTTCGCCGTTAAAAGAATCGTTGCTCGTTTTTCCGAAGCTCGCGTATTTCGATCGTTTTCTCGGCTCGTCGATTTCTTTGGTACAGCGAGAACCGTATCGTGAACGATAGCGACACGCGACTCCCGATCGTTTCGATCCCTCGAGGTGTTGGATGGATCTCGGGACCCAGATCAGGATTACAGATAACGTAATGGGATGATTTATGTACGACTGCACCGGTATTCTTATAGCATCGAATACCGCCAACACTCGCGAGGATGCTTCTAGTTTGACGAGAAAGCTGTTGGTAATGCCTCGTTGTTGCGAAGAGATTTATAACTCATTTTTTGCGAAACAGAACCCTCCATCTCGAGACGTTTTCGCCGTAAAACACACACAGTGGAACGTACACCCAGTGTGTTCTTTGTTCCGAAGAATCACGAGACCCGATCGATTAAGGCAAAAGGGGGCTAAGAGTTCATTTGTAATTTTTTTCCTCTCATCAGTTTACATTATCGAATCGCGTTCAACGACTGCAGCACGAGACACGTTCCATTCCTTGATCGGTTTTTGATGAGGATAGATCCTTCGAAAAGTATGCTTGAACGTATAACGAAGGTGCAAGCGATTGGCTCGATGGCTATTCATTGAAACGGATATTTCGTCCGGCGAGCATCTCGCGCGGACGTTCCGGCAGAAAAGAGAACGAGGAAGCGCAGAAACGGGACCCCAGAGAAAAAACGGGATACCTGAATTCATAGACGACTCGTTGACGTCTCTCGAACTGGTTCGAGAAGGGCATCGAACCATCCTCCGCCTTCTACCGCCGTCTTGGCGGACACCCGAGCACGCGTTGGTGTCGAGATGAATGCTCGGAATAGAAGCGCGTTTGACCGAGTTCACGACGTGGTTATCCTAACCACATTTCCTTCGATAGCTCCACGGATCGTGTACTACTGGATTAAAGTTGGCAAAGGTCGATGATTATATCTCTTGCGCGGTCTCTTGCGCGGTCTCTTGCGCGGTCTCTTGCGCGGTCTCTTGCGCGGTGGCCTTTCAAGATCGTACGAGGGCGATGGGCACTTTTTTCTTTTCTTTTCTTTTTTTTTCTTTTCTTTTCTTTTCTTTTCTTTTCTTTTCTTTTTTTGATTTTCTCGCTTTTAACATGGCTCTGTACTCGAACTGGAGAATTTTGATTCGTCGCGCGAGTGACTCCGTGAAAATATTCCAACGTTTCTTACGGTGTATGAAACGATGGCATTATATCGATACGTTAATATCTCAGACTAATTCGAAAGCGTATATAAATGTTACGAGATATTTGTTGCAAATTGTATAGTTATACTTAGTAATCAGCAGAGAGGCGTACATCTTTATATAAAGATGTTAACGAATATAAAGTCTCAGTTCCTTAATGAAAAAATTCATCGAGGATGTTCGATCGATATTTTCTTTCTTCTTTTCTTTTTTCTTTTCTTTTTTCTTTTCTTTCTTTTTTTTTTTGTTTTTGTCGCGCGAATAACGTCGAATCGAAGATGACAAGGTTCGCAGTTACAGAGTGCAAGTGGATTAAAAATTTAACAGTTTGAATATCATTATAGGCATTAACGGTAATGCCACGCGTTACCTCGGAGTAGTGCATTCCTTCCGCTACAAAATGCTCGTACGCGCGGACTATAATTTTCAATTATAGCGTAGACGTTGATGGCTGACTGGTGGTACTGCGGCGAGTCATTTTAGCCGATTTGTTTGAACTTCAACCTTCTACGTTCAAGGAACCATTCGAGCAGAATAACTCGTGCCTCGCTGTAAATAGTTCTTCGAAATTATCAATGCGCCGCAGGCAATATAGGAATAATCTGCTCCTATGTAATTTAGAAACTTGCAAAATTAACGCGTTGAAAATTAAACAAATTGAAAATATAGAGCGCAGAGATTTTTTATTTACTCTACGCGCATACATGTTAATTAATTTTTACGTAATTCTTACTTCGAACAAATTGCGTAGAATATCGGTAGAATATACGTATTTGTCGAAGGCGCGATCCGTTTCAGAAAATTTCTTCCTATTAAAAAATCTATATTCGGAGAGAGTTAATGGTATAGGATTTAACCTAGATGCGTCTGTCATATTTTTTGAAAGGATGATTGCCGGGTCCCTGACTTTATTTTACGATTTTTCAAAGTTGCTCGGCCGCGTCCAGTATCTTTCCGGTAGGATCATTACCTCTCGGAACATCGGCCGACGGTAATAAAAAATTTAATCAACAAGTTCGATTTAGGCTTTTTTATAGGAATTTTTTACAGATTTTTAGACTTTCTTAAATTGATTGTTTACAGTAACATCGACCGATATATTAGCAACTCGGTTGAAATTACAGCCTACGTAGCGTATTATTTTTTCGAAAAAATCTATTTACCTTTGGTAGCTGTGACGTGTAATTAAAATTTGTCGGACTTTCTTTCCTTTCCTTTTTTCTTTCTTCTTTTTTTCTTTGTTTTTCATAGACGAGGAATTTTCAGGGATCGCGCGGAAGATCGATTCGTTTTTTCAACAGTTGCACGGATCAACAGGATATAATCGTATATTTATTTTTCCGTTATTCGATATCGGAGCTACGATCCAACGATCCGACGCGTTTGCCGATGACCGTTCGAAATGGCAGATAAGTGGAAAATTATCGAAATTCTACCAATATTCGAACAATTCCCCCAAGGCCCGGTCTCGACCGCGCGAACAAAGCGAAAACGACGCACACGTTCGCCTTTCATACGTCCCTTGATATTTCTCGTTCACAATATTTGACCGAGAGCTTTGTAAGTTTCTCCGGGTTTCGCGAGTTGAATGGGTTAGACCCAGCCGCTGCTGACAGGACGCGAATAGGCGTGTTCCATGCACGAATAGCTTCCATTGACTCCCTTTATTTATGAGCGTGCGTCTGGTTTCGCCCGTTGTGACATTACGATGAAATATTATCGTACACATCACGGTTGGCGGACCGTGTGGGCGGTTTCAACGCGAATTCATACGAGGTTACGGTCTTCCGACGTGTGTCCCATTTCGTTCTGACAGAAGGACCTTCGATTCGTAGTTTGGTTGACACGTTGTCAAGACCTTTCGGATTTGAACTTTGAAAGGGAAGAAAAAGTTCCTCCAGCTATACCGGTAATTTATCCGGTTGGTCGTTTAATGTTTCTATATAACGTGGGTGATGGATTAAGCTCGGCGTATCGATACTCTATGCACAGTGTGTATGTTACACACGTTCGACGAAGAATACCGGAGATACGAACTCGATATGGCGTATATAAAACGTCCGATTAAATAAAACGTAAACGTTACTTTCGATAAAAAGCGCGGACGAAGATGCAGGTAAATGTTAAGACAGTCGAACGTCGGTTTGTGAAATACACGACCGGTTGGCTTGCGAAATACACGACCGGTAATTTTTCACTATAAAACGAAGCAAGATGAAGGTCGGAAAATGCCATCGATAATAACGTTGGAAGAGAAATTATGGAAAATAATGGACGACAAACGGCGAGAGAAATGGCGTTTCAAATGGAAGCAAGCCGTTCCATCATTGTTTGTCGTTTGACTTAAATAAGAAGAAGAAGAAGTAGAAGAAGAAGAAGAAGAAGGAGCAAGGGAAATGTACAAATGGGTTCCGCATGAGTTGAACGATATATCGGAGTTCTTACAAACGGAGATGGGCAATAAAATCAATCGAAAGATACAAGCGGCGTTAATTCCGTCGTTGCGTTACTCGAACGAGAAAGGAATCGTAGAAACGATATTACAGTAAAAGCAAGATATTACGATATTTATATAGGCCATCGAATCAACTTGATCGGAGAAATTTAGTCGGTATTTTTGGCATAAGGACCTATCTCCATTTACGTGCTCGCCGTTGCACAAACAACACGTTCTCTCTAGAATTAATACAAATTATAAAGCGTACACGAAGAAAAACAAACCGCCTGAACCAATACAGAAAAGATCCTACCTGCTGGAATTTCTTTCACAGCGACTCTCTTTGATCTCCGCTGATTTAATGATACAACGAACGTCAACGAGCGACGATCCAAAGGGTAAAAGCTATTCGTTGCTCGAAACCGCCCAAATCTATCGTACAGTCCACGCTACACCGTTTCAATTACGATTTCATCGCGAGCACGGGTCCCGTCCGTAGAATTGGTCCGGGTGCACGAAATTGTTTCCATCCACGAGCAGCGAATCTCCGAAAACGTCGTCCTAGTAGTCGTCTTTCGGTAGAATGCCTTCCTTGTTGGCGGCGTCCCGTTATCAATGGACGAATCGCTGAAACCTGACAGTGATTTATCGATCTGACCCCGTGGCGGCGGTCTCGGGTCACGGAAATTACGGCGGAAAGGTTCCTTCTTTCCTGAGCGGATCGACCGCGAGAGAGGAGTCTCTGCTCTCTGGATGTTCGCGCTCTATAGCGCACGGAATCGATATCGTAGGCCTGTTCGAATAGGAGCTTCGAAAACGGCCACCGATTCATCTAAACAAGTTTCGCCATTTTGTCTTGAGATTACTTTTAAACGAAATAAGATACGTATATTACACGCGCGTGTTTTCCGAAATTTATCGAATCGTTCTAATTACGTGATTTTTCTTCCGCGATACTTTCACGCGTGTCTTTCCTCTTGTCTGTCGAATTTCTTGGCCAACATCGGTCTCCTTCGATCTGTCGGTCGTCCACCGGTCTCCTCTCGTAGAGGAATTTTCGAAAAGTGAACAGAACGGAAATTGGTTGTTTATTTGGCGCGTATCGACGACCGAAAACTCGCGAGCCTACAGATTACTGCTGCGAGTGCTTGAAACGTAGCATCGCAACCACTGGCCGATTTTGTATTCTCTTACCCGTATCAGCCGCGCCTCTTAACGTCGCCATTACATGGAATCGACGAGGCTTTATTTCAACGTCAATGAGAATTTTCAACGCTCGATCGTCTCGTTAGCTTGACAAATTGCACCGCAGCCTGATTAGCGGCAGCGAATGATTTATCGTTTGGTCCACGTGAGAGAGGTTTTGGCTGATCGAGGCTCGAGCGATGGATCTCCTCTTCAGATAGCCGAGGAGATCGAAGAGATGCGACGAGGATCGTAGCACTTGGACTGAAACGAGAGGATACCTGGTAGGGAGAGAGAGAGAGAGAGAGAGAGAGAGAGAGAGAGAGAGAGGCAAAGGAAGGCTTAGAGGAATACGAGACGATAAGGATAATAACATGGTTGATCTACGAGCGAACGATACACAATGTACGAGCGTACAAGATCTTTTTCTAGCATGAAATTTTCCATCCAACTCTGCATCCAAAAAATTCGAATAAAAATTAAGATCGTCGAGGTTCTGTAAGCTCTTACGTTGGATCGAAAAGCGAAGAAGCGCGAATCTGGAAGAAATAGCGGGAGAAACAACGCTGTATATCGATCGGTTAAGCAGCCGTGTAACGTCGAAGATATTCGGCGAACGTTTCGTCACGATTCCACCCAAACGAATCGATCGCGGAGCCGAACGAAAGAAAACACCACCGATACATCAGTCCGAAACACGTCGAGTGATCAACCTCGTGTGCCAGTCGACAAAAACCTTCCGACAATCCCATACACGAAAAACAGAGCAAATCGTAGCCGGCAAAAGACACAGAAGCACCGAACCATTCAGGAAGCCGGTAACCATACTCCGTCCAATTACCACCGGGTAACTCGCTGGTAGCCTCATCCTGATTTATCACCGACATGGTTAATCGCATCTCGCCGCGGAGGCCCAATTAAAACGATCAAACAAACCGATCAAAGAAGAAAAGAAAAAAAGAAAAAAAGAAAAAGAAGAAGAAAAGAAGAAGAAAAGAAACGGAGAGAAAAGCAAGAGAAAGACCATAAAACGAGAACGAACCAACCGTCTCTTTCTTGCGATTCTACATCCTCCTCGATGATCCTGTACCTCAAAGAGGAGGACAATGCAGAGAAAGGTTAGATCGGGTACGAGGATTCTGCAAGTAGATCTTGGATTTTTGCCAAATCAACGAAATTTCTCGTACATGGAGCTTCGTTGAATCGCTTCGCCAGGGTGCTTCGCCTGAACAGAGCGAGTGGACGAAAGTCGCGCGGAAAACCAAGCGCGACTACTCACGACGCAATAATAGCTGTCGATATCGCGCTATTCCGCGTAATTGTAGTTTGGACGGAGAGTGGCTGGGTGGGGTAGGAAAGGCGCGTAAGAGGCGGCCATCTACTTTCTCGCGAAATTCATGGTTACCCTGTTGGGGCTCTTAGTAGGGCAAAACGTGTCAGAGGCGGTTGAGAAGAGCACGAATGGTTCGAAGACGGTGTACGCCCCTGGTCATTGGGTTCCTCCTCTGCCGGGGCCTCGTTTCACAGGCGAGAGAGGAAACGAGCTCCGAGAGAGCAGCCAGCCTCTCTCGATCCTCGGCTAAGTAGGTCTCGGGAGCGAAGGAAGCGAGCAGGATGAAAGCGGACAGCGAGATAAAGCGAGATGAAGCGGGGGAAAAAGGACAAAAACCGGGCCGAGTAAAAATCGCGGAAACGTATGTGAGACGGTTGAGAGGAGGAGAGGTGGAGAGGAGGAGAGGAGGATACGGGAGGAAATGGAAGAAGAGAGAAAGGAAGAGGCCCACTCCTGCGGGCGCTTCTTCTTCGTCGAACCGTGACCAATAACTATAGCAATCGTCCTGGGGATTAACAAGCGTTCTCTTGGCTACTCTCGAGCGTCTCGGCTCACCTGCGCGTGCTTCAGCTGCCGCGCAATCGATTCCATGGATTCGATCGATTCGATGGAATGAATTCGACCGAGGAAACGCGTTTACATACGCGGCCATGTACGTGTTGCCTCTCGCGAGCAGAGAGTCGTCGAGTTACGTTCGCGCGAGCGTACCGACACGGAGATGCCAAGAACTGCGAAATTTCGAACGAGTTGGCTGTCGTACGGGGGCGTTCGATGCTTTTTTAGCACGATGGTAAAACTGGTCGGTGGCCTTTTGTCTTGGAGAAACTAACAAGCTTTCTTTGTTACGTTTTAACGTTAGATTCGTACAATTTATTGCGATCAATTTTTCATCGTTTCGATTCGTCGGTGGTACTCGTGCCATACTCTTGCGATTTGTCCGGTGGAAAACGTTTAAATCGTAGAATTTTTAACGAGAATCGATGGCAAAATTTCGATAGGTTCGAGCAGAGATCGTACCGAGATGGATTACAAGCGTTACTTGGAATCTCCATCAAACAACGATCGAACGAAAAGCGCTTCTCGCGTAACAAACACGATGGAAATGAAAATTAAAATAAAAATTTTAGTCGAGATAGCTGTAAATTTTTTAAAATTTCGATAAAGCTGTACGGTACGATTGGCAGTGGAATCAATTACCGCGTAATTAATTGTCAAATAATCAACCATTGACACGAGTAATCGCTATAAAGTAAAACATCGATAAAAATAATTGCCGTGTAATTGATCATCGGTACGAGTAACCTTCGTGGGATTAACTATCGACAAAAGATGTTACTATGCAATTAATCACGAGGGAGAGTAATCCGAAGGAAGTTATCGACGAACGAAATCACTGCACGATGAACGATCGACGTAACCAATAATTATACGATTTACTATGAACGAAAATATACTTATTATCCGGTTAATCGTTGGATAATATATAGTAATACTCGAAATAATAATTGCACGGATAACATCATTATACGGCCGAACTAATTATTATACAATTAACCACTAATACAATCTTAATGACACGGAATCAGTCGGTAGTTGGTATAAGTAATCTACATGGCAATCGATCCATTACGCCGCGATCTTGCTATAATTTCGTACGTACAGTGGAAGCGAAACATCCAAAGGTAACTAATTCGCGCATGTAAGAGAAATCGTTTCTCAAGACGAGGTCACGCTCGGATTAGGATTGGCAAATCTTATCGAAACATCGTATCGAAACAAAAGATGGCGTAGCATCTTTGTCGCATCAATAATATCCTTTCACGATCTTCGCGTCTACGAAATTCGCTCCATCGCGCCACTATAGATGGACGCTATTTCGAACTCACGGAAACTACCCACGTTCTTCCCCATCCAGTACATCGATTTCTCCGAAAGCAAATACCAAAACGTTCAACGCGACTCGCCTCCTATACGTTTTCGTATCAAAGTGCAACCAGAGTTAATAATAATATATAAACAATAAACAGACGATAACGCAACAGCGGGAAAATCTCGCCGCGAGACAGCACTCGATGCGTGGTCATCGCTGTCGCGTTTAATAAACGAATCGTTGCTTTCTTCGCGTCGTAAATCGAATTCACGTCGACGAACGCGAACGCGAACGCGAACGCGAACGAAGAGAGACTCGCGAGTCGCGTTTAGATATAAATTCTTCACGACTGTCACGGGCTGGGCCGATAGGATTTTCGGTAAATGTCACGTTTGCATCGTCTATAAGCGCGGATTTACGCGGCTGGTACAGTCCATAAAGCTTCCAGTTTATGGCGTACTCGCGGTACCAACGAACGACCGGTGAATGGGAAACGACGAGACGCCGTTAGTCGAGGAAACTGGCGTGAATCGTCGGTGGAAAGCCGCGTTAAAAGTTGCGCGGCGTGTCAACTTGATATTTATCGCGGTTTCGGAGCTTGGCGTTTGACTCGCCGCGAAAAATCGATTCAAGTATGCCGTTTATTGCGCGAACTGAGCGCCGGGACATTGTCGTCAAGCATCGAAACGTCACGAAACATCGTACTAGCGGCTAACAGTATCGACGTACATCTACGTAATTCAGAAATTATTTTTGCGAACGCAACCAACCGCTGATTTAAGGCGTCGATTCAATGTTACCGTATCGCTGTCGTTCGCTTCGTAACGCAACAGAACTGGACGGAACGCGAGCCAAACTCTATCCTTGCTACTTCGATCGAAATTCTTTGACACGTTAATAATCGTCATTAGGCGAACACGCACAGAACACGCACAGAACACGAACAGAACACGACCCAAACTTTGTTTTTACCGTTTTAATTAAAATACCTCGACGCGACAACGCTTCTCATTAAGCGACGGTAATTGCTGATTTTACTTTAGCTCTGCCGTTAATTCTCCCCTGTAATTTATCACTTTGATCCAAAGCGGAAGGAATAAACTTTCCGTCGATCTTTTCGCTCTGATGTGCCGTGGTTGACGGGTGAACTCGTTCCACGCGAACTGACAAACACGATGCAACAACCTTGCTTAACGACAGTGTTTGGAGAAGCTTCAGCGACGTTTAATTGGCCAAGATCGACGCGATCGCTAGCGCGCGTGTCTCTTGTTCGTCGCGGATCAACGCGCAGCGTCCACCTTGACAAAGGATGTACGACAAAACTGATTTTGCGACGCAGCTCTGACACCGTCGTAGAGGCGGTGAAATACAATCGTCGGATACGAACGACGGGGAATTTGCCGCGGAGTTTATCCGACATCCAGAGAGCGCGAGGAGATAAGGGAACGAATGCCGTCGGGATAAATGGCAGATTGGCAAAGTCGAAGCGTAATCCGAGGAATTGGTGTTCAAGGATCTGGTAGAACGCAGTAGAGCAGTGGTATCGTGCTCTACAGGCTTTGTTTACTACGTTTTCACAAATAAAACAAACAACGATTTGCAATTGTACGACACGACGAACACGAACGATCGTAGATTTCAGCCAACGCTCGTGCCACGCCGAGTGCGCTCGTTCTCGTCCGATCACGAAAATGAAGAAGCAGCGTTGGCCACGGAAAATAGATTTTTACTGCCGTGAAATTATCGTTACGATCGTTAAAGAATCGATATACGCTTAAAAATGTCGTTGAAACAGCTAGTTGCCGTTATTATCGCGCGTATCATCTTGTACGTTGCGACGAAAACGATCGATTTATCAAATAGAACGTATATACGAGTTACACGTATCCTGTCTGTATTCAATGTAACGCGAACACGAAAGGATATAACAGCAATATCGCTATCGTCGTGGATGCCATTTGCGAGAAATATACGAAATTGTAGAAGATATCGGAATACGCATTGCGCGTCGTTCGATGGTCTCTTTACTTCGAAGCCGCGCTAAAGCATCGTCTCGTTATCCCGTGTAAACGCGATTCGTTAGACACGCTTTAACGAAGGTATAAGTTTGAGCAATTAAACACGTTGGCCTCTTCTCTGCTACGACCATGTTCCTCTTATCAATTAATTTGCATATTGCGCTCTGCCAGCGATTTTAATCGTTAATCACGTTGCTTGTATTTTACCCCTTAAACGAACCAGTCGCCTTTTGGTATACGCGAGATCGAGGCGCAACGGTAGTACGCATCGTCCTCGCTTTGCTTTCCAAAAAGCGTATCAGGTTTTCATCCGTAAAACGTATCGAGAGTCTAGGTTGGCGCGAGATCTCGATCGCGACCGTTCTCTTCGTCGCGCAACAAGATGGTCCGCTACGAAAATTGTATCTCGCCATTGCGGAAAGCCGAACGACAAACGGTTTTCAAGCGGCGCGCGAATCTAAATCGTTCGGAGTCGTTATCTCTGAAATCGCGTTGCACCGTTCCCCGTGTTCCACCGATGAACCGGAAGGAGGTTTGCCCCTTTTGTATTTGCTCAGCCACGCCTGAGAATCGATCCACAAGAACGAGTACTTAGATCTCCTCTAATCCGTTCGTTTCCATAAGCACAGCACGCGATACATTTGATATTGTTGGCTGCATCATCCATTGGCGTCGAGAATTCGTCTCCGATCCGTGCTTGCCGGCGTGTTCCGTAGAAATCGAACCATTTTCCCCGCTTGATTAACGTACTCGGCCCGTTTGTTAACGAGCAGCGATTAAATTTTGCCGATTACCGGTGTTTTATCGAGTTTCTTTCCACGCGCAGGCACAACGTCCGTAATACGCGTTCGGTCGGTTTGCTCGTTTTCAAGCTTGTTAGGTTAATTCGTGTCGGAGAAAAAGGTGGATATCGTACGTCTGCTGCGTGGCATCGTGGTCTATCGTAGCCGATAAAGTGGCGTGTCTAAAGCCTGTTGCCAGGTGCTATCTTGTAGATTGGCAAAGTAGCAAGGCGGAATGATAAAATGTTTTTTCTTTTTCTCTATTTTTTTTTTCTTTTTTATCTATCCAGAAGGTACATCCATTTAACTTTGATAAACTTTAATAAACCGGAATTCGTTAGTTGTATAAAATCATGTTTTAACATTTACGAGAAGGTATTGGTAGATGGACGATGGGTCGTTTTATCAACGGTTGCGAGAAAAATCGGTACAAGAGATAAAAAAAAAAGTTGGATTTAACGAGAGCGTACAGCGATACGAAATTCCAACAGAGAAATTTGTACGCTTGCAAACGATAAAACTCGTCGTACGTACGTATTGCTAGAAACATAGAAAATTGACAACAAAATCCTTTAAATAATAATTAATAATATCCCTTTAATAATAATAAATATCGGCGGCCGCTGTTCGTTCTGTTCTGTTATACACTTTCGTGTAATTACGAAAAACCGATGCTACGAAATGTAGGAGAAGATGCTTCGGTGGGAAGTAAGAAGGTACGCGTCGATACATGCTGTCGCCACTGTACTTTGCGACAAGAACTGTTTCAACTATTTACGCCGATCCTCCGTATCCGACTAGACGGTCGATCTCAAGAATACGACGACGAAAATGGTAATTAAGAAATGGTTGAAATTTTCCTTTGTAATTCTCGAAATTTTGCGTTCGCAGCCGTGAAACTTTATTTCACGATTGCTCGAACGAATCTCCGAACGCGATTGCGATTTTTAAAACGTTGCGTATCTCTCGCGGCGAGAACCGGTGACGCCAATGGCGGCAACGTGACTCGACGCAACGCGGCGCCGATTTCGATCGTTAATAGGAACCGCTTGGCAATAACAATAATAACAGTAATAACAAGAATAGCAAACGACACGGTAATGGGAGAGTAGCCGCGTCCTGGTAAGGACGGGACACAACGGTGTCCCATTGTACGCGTCCCTGTCCCGATATCAGGCATGAACTGGCCCGAACAATCGGAAGAAACAGCCAGGTGGAATCGATAGAGACCGAGCTAGCCGGTGGTCACACTTTGCTGCCTCAGGATGTGCTGGGTAGCCGGGACATACCCAGTCACCGTATACCTTTTCCTTTTTCCCCTCCACGATCCCCGCCTTTTTTCCCATCGTTCGAGTTAGCCCATCGTTCAAGGAATCACGGTCGCCGACCCGTTAATATCGACCAGCGTTCGAACTTGGAGGCAGTTGGCGAGAACTAGACGAAATCTCGACGTCGGTTGGCGAATATGTGTATTGGATGCTCGAAGATGGACGGAAAGTAAAACAGCCCCTTCGTTTTCGAGAAACGAGGGGCTGTTCGCGCGACAATTTCTTTCTTGCGTTTGAAACGTATCTCTTGCGATTTGCGCATACGCAGAATCGCCTGAGAAGATGCACTAGTACTATGTGTGTGTGTGTGTGTGTGTGTGTGTGTGTGTGTGTGTAGTGGATAAAAACGATGACGAATTTATCGAAATAAATTGTAGAAATTTAACATCAAAGGAAAGCGTCGTATCGATGTTAAAAGCATTTACGAGGTAAGACGTAATAAAAAGAGCTGGATTTCTTGAAAATAAACGGATATCATTTTGGCATCGAACGCGTATACGGCCAACTCGTTCGAGATCTCACAGTTTTTGCCATTTACCATTCCTGGTTAGTACGTACACATACATACCATAGTACAGGCACGTATACTTGAGAGATATGCGTTTAAACGTCGTAAGCAGACTCGGGAATGGAGATTTTAAAGCTATCGTTCCGCTTTTGGACTTTCTCTTTGGAATTATCGCCTCGAACAGGAAAATCGACATAGCCACTTAGACAATCGACGATCCGCTAAAGATGTCGAGGCTGCTAAAGTTTGAGGCAGCTCCTCTCTCAGTCGCTTTCTAGATTTATTTTAGACGCGACAGAAGGGGATTGTTTTCGTAACTGTTGGACGATAGGTTTGGTTGTTAAATCGCAATATTTAAGCGGTATTTATTTTCAATGCGCTTCCATCAGTCGGTTCACGCTGCAGCTGTTTGCATCGATAGATCAAAGTGGAATATTTCATGCGATCAAGACATCTACCGGCGCGTACATCTCAATTCATCGAGAAACCATCTAAGCTCGTCTCGCGACGATACGTTCGACGCATCGGAGAGTCGGCTCGAGCGGCTGTGGGAAAAAACGCGATGCCGATCCGCCATTTTTCCCGCGTCGCAAGTCGTGCGTTTCTTCTTTCATTAAGATGTAATCATTGCTTTTAACGAAGCCGAATGTTTCTTTAACGACTCGATTCGTGGCCGACGCGGCATTAGCGCGCGGTGCAAGGAAATCGTCTTCATTACTCCGGTGAAACATTGTGGCAATCCGACTTGAACTTTTTTATCGGGGCAACACGCGCAATTTCCATCGGTTATGCTCCCTGAACGCTGTGTTTTAGTGTTGGTAGCTACCGGTCAGTAGCGATACGTACCGACGATACACAAACAACTAGACGGACGGACGGTGATTCATTGGAATCTCGCGTGTATTCGTTGTACTACTAGCGTAAAAGGAATATTCGACGATTTCAAGTGCTAAAAATCGGGTATTTTGCTTTAATTTGAAATTTAAAAAGATACGCGAAAGAATTATGTACGATCAGCGATATATATATATATATAAACCGGGGGAAAGGAAAATTATGTCGTGTAAGTACGAGTTTCAAGATCGTTATCCGTGTTACTTGTACATGTATCAGTTACTCGTTAAACGTGGAAACTAACGTAAAACTCTTTCGTAGATACTCGTGTAAAGTTCGTTTGATTATCTTTAGTTATTTATAGAATTTGCTCGATGTCCTTTTCTTTCTTTATTTCTTTTTTTTCTTTTTTATCGGGGTAATACTAGTCACACTATTTATCCACGTTATCGAGTAACCATCCTGTAGAACGTAGTTGAGAAATTATAGCTAACGAGTAAGCACAGGTGCTGGATGCTATTTTAATACCTGTACTGATTATTCAGTGACTTACTTATCTCAAGATTTTCTTCCATTTCATTTAATTGCACGTATTTTTGTTTCATTTATTTCCCATTTATCTTATTAAATCATTTTCTGACCTATTAGAGCGAATCCGTTGAGCAGTTTACAGAATACGTTCTGATTTTTCGATGGCCGAGCGTTCTATCGTCTTAATTAAATTGTATTCGATTATTATTAGACTCGACTGTATCTGGAAGCCGACGTTTATCAAGAAAACACGCGTATACGTATACGCGCGCGCGTGTGCGTGCAAGCTGCGATTACATTTTAGCGAGTTTATCCGCGAGAAGTTCTTAAATAATCGATTTCAAAAATAGGCGGAGGTAATGCAGGATAATAAATCTAAATGCACAAAATAACAAGTCACGAGCGTATCATAAACCTAATTCGTGTTGCAAATCTTGACATATCTATGATCCAATCGCTTCACGATTTACCCGTGGTCTGATTTATTCTATCCACGACCCCTCCTTCCATTTCTCTCTTACGTATGTATGCTACATCACACACACACACACACGCGCACGCACGCACACACACTACTCCGGCAATAGTTATATCCTCTCGTCGATGATCGGTTTGTTCGTACTAATTTCGGTATTAATTGGAAACAATTAAATTTTCAAAATTCCAGCACGTCCTACTCGAAACAAAGACGATACGAATAAACGATATGAATAATAAAATAATCGCTTGAGAAACGAGGATGTATGCGAAGAAACTCCAATATATCGCACGTTGCCGCTACGTAGCGTATAAGATAACGCGTTAATCCTGTACTTGCTAAAAAGTTTGACTACTTTCGCGTGCTTTGTTACCGCGCGCTTTCGTCGAATAAAAACGACGACCTTTCTTGTAAACGGCAGAAAATCTTTAGCTTTCTCGATGGACGATGCGTACACAGTTGGTGATTCGTAATTGATCGAATTTCGTCGGATCAATCGGCGGAAAATTTATACGGCGAGTCTGATGAAAATTTGCGAGGCAAAAATTATGAAAATTTTCGACTCGGCGCACCGATACACTTTGCGCAACCCGTTTCTCATAATTCATTCGCTGCCACAATATAAAATTTACCACACGCCTCTACACGATCCATCGACGATTCAAACATCCCGAGGCTGGTTTCTCAGACGTCGGACGAGCCGTTTCGCTTCGACCCCGTTGCTCGTAATTCACATAGCCGAGTTGTCCACTTCATCATCGCTTTCATCGCAATTAGACACCGCGGTGAACTGCTATACAAGCCGCGGAGCGGATCAAACGCCATTTAAGGATCATGGATCTCGCCCCGCGGCTGACGCGCGTTTGGATTTCACTCGACTGGAAATAAGGGCAGCCTGCCGACCGCCTGATTCGACACATTGTTGCATCGGTCCGTGATATATACCCGTACCGAGTCCGCTCTTCTTCCTTTTGCCACGCGTTAAACCCGTAGTTCGCGAGCCGAGCGGGCTAATAACGACGAAAATAAATTCGCGCGATCGATCGTCGTTTCACGCAGGGTAGAGAAAAACAAAAAAGAAGAGGAAAAACGAGAAAAAACTGTTATTCAGAGACGAAAACACGCGAAACTCGTTATTCGTCGTCAGAGACTCGAAAATTGTTATTTTGGACTAAAAACAGGTTGGTATTCGTAGAGGGGAAAAAAAAAAAAAAAAACGGTTTAGGTTAGCAGACGCTAGGTATAATGTTTGCTTTCGACTCGTGGCGTGTCCGAAAGATTAGCGGGCGAATTTGGTTGGCGTATTTGCAAATGTAAAGTGGAATCGATCGGAAAAGTATTCTTCCCTTCGTTGTATTTCCCACTTTTAGCGCAACTTGTCGCTGCCCTTTCGAACGATACATTTCGCGACGATAGATTTTTCCAGCGTACACTGACGCGCGATGACAGAATTGCCTCGAAAGCGGATTATACGCAATTAAACCGAAGCAGACAGGTTTACCAAGTGCGCGCGTAACGACGGGCTTTTCTTCGTTGGCGTATTAGCAACGTCCTAAACCTTGAAAAAGCGACACAGGAAGCCTATCAGCGTTAATTAATGCCAAAGTTCGAAACTGGTTCTCCTTTTTCATCGCGCACGGTCTTGTCGATCGGCCACCAGTTCCAGGTACAGTTTTCTCCTAATAATCATCGATTAACGATTTGTCAACCGTGATGCGATGCGCAGCGTGTAATAATTGGAACTTGTTTTTGCCGAAGGTATCTATCGTGGACATGCTTGGTCGAAAACGCATTTCGTACGCGTATTTCTCGATTGGAGCAATTAAAACGCCGAGTCACTTTACTTACTTACTTTCTAATTTTCATTCCATCTCGCGGCCGGCAAACAGACGAGAGAAAAAAGACGGCTCGTTGCGTCGTTAGGATCCGCCATTATAAATGGAAGATGCTACACGGGGGGAGTGAACCGCAAGAACGGGGAAAAAGAATCCAAGTCGGTTCGACACTGTCGCCTCGCTAATGATCGGCCGTAGTATGATAAATAGTTTTACTCGGATTTCTAATCTTGAAAAAAACTCTTTCAGAATGTGCCACTTTCGCCCGTGTTAAAATAACAGATCACCTACTCGCTGTGGTATCGCGTTTGATTTTAGCGGTTCGTCCGACGTTAGATTAATGGTTTAAATTAATCGAACGGCAGCTTATTTTCAATAAACGAATACACGAGCTGCGGGAATTCGGTTCGGACGAACAATCGGAACACGCTCTATCGCGTACAGGCAGCGTAAAATATCACGATAAAGGCGTTTTTGGAACATCGTTGACCGATCCTGTATCGATTCTCGATAGTTTTCGATAGTTTTCGATAGTTTTCGATAGTTTTCGATAGTTTTCGATAGTTTTCGAGGGAACGCAGCGTAACCTACGTAATAATTCTGTTTCGCTGCGAAGCAGTTTCTCTTTCGAATCGATGCTTATTTACCCTCCCAATATTCACGCGACTACGAACAGAGTTATTCGTAAAGCTCGATACGAAATTTCCTTTCCTTTCCTTTCCTTTCCTTTCCTTTCCTTTCCTTTCCTTTCCTTTCCTTTCTATCCTCCCTTTATCCCAGAAATATCCTTTCTGCGCTCTTACGCTCGCTCGAAACAAACGGCGGACAGAGCGACAAAAGAGAAGAAGAAGCAAGAATTAATTTCATCGTTGTAGCAACGTTTGCAATATTTTTCTCCTTAGCTTGGAACCGACCTGCCTCGATCGTCCATCTCGCTTTATTTATCACATTGTAATGTATATAATTTCTCAAGCAACCCGATAAGCAACCCGATAAGCAACCCGATCGTCGAAGAATCGATAACGATCTACGACGAAACACCTGGTCTACGCGAGCTTATGTAAAAAATTGGCGAAAGTGTGATTTCGAAATCACGATATCGTTCCCAATTTTCCTCGACAATTTTCTTCGTGCCTTTCGAAAAATCTGGTCGCAGTTTCGTGTACAGTGACTCGCGTTTAACGTTGCAACGCTTCTCACAAGCCGATCGATCGATCCATCGACTCCGCTTTTTCAGTCGGTATTTCAATTTTGTTCCATAAATACGCGAGATTAACGTTCGATTCTAGGGGAACAAATTACTTGCTTCCATCGGATCGTCTCTCACAGGAGGGTAATGTAAATGATCTAAAGAAGGCACTCTAATCGACGCGTGCCCTTAGCCTAACCATCGGTCTAATGGCGTGTGTACGAATTTTTACTAAAAATTATACGATCGAGTAACGTAATGTGCTTCTATTATTAAAAGAAAAAAAAAAAAAAGAAAAAGGAAAAGAAAAATCAATCTTTCACGTAGATCTTAATAAATCACAGACGATCGAACGCGTTAAATATTGGCAAAAGAAACGCTACAGGCAAATTTACGAAACGGTATTTGTAACATCGTCGTCTTACCGTACCTTTCGATTCGCGCAGTGAATTCGTGCCTTCCGAACGATTCTTCGAATCATTCGTTCGTCGCTCGGGTCCAAGTCCACCATCGCTCTGAGCCTCTCCGCGTAAACGATATCGCTCCGAATTCCTATAATAAAAAGAAAGAAAGAAAGGAGAGGAAAAAGAAGGAAAAGAGCGTAACAACATCAAGGAGGCTTGTTATCGTTTATCGGCGACCATTTTTCAGCGGGACACTGCCGCTGGACTATCGAGATAGCATCGTTATCCTAGCTCGTGACCAATTATATTCATAGTCGTCGCGAAAGCAGCCGACATGGAAATCGATCGATGGACACGACGTTACCTTTTATCAACGACGTAACGTCGACGGTATCGGTCATCGATGGAATTAGCTGCTGGTCGTCGCAACGAAAATTACCTGAAACCCGGTACGAAACTCTTGCTTTAAGCCGGCTAGGGTAGACGATCGCGCTCTTGATCACCACGGCTATTGCTTTTTCGCGAAATTGTTGCTATTAGACGATAGCGATCTCTCGTAAAAGTCGCGCACACGGGACTTTCTAGGCCAAGAACTGGCATCGGGTCCTCCCGAAGGAATCCTGGCCAGGAGAGATCGGTACGATCGAAACGCGCTGTAATTAGAGGCGTTTATCTCTGGCGCAGGTGGACGCGTTAACGAGCTACGGTGATGGGCGGCAGTACGGGGATTTGAGGAGCCAGTACGTGCTAGTTTTGTTGTTAAGTCGTGGTCTACTTTCCGAGCTTTGCACCGAGTTCTTTTTATCAGAAATGTGTTTATTTCAGACGGAACGGATTCAGGGGATCGGTTTACAGGACATCGCGCGGTGTCAGAGTAAAATCGCACACCGAGTGGATCACTCGCGTGGCCGCGTAATTCGAAAAGCGGCGACTGCGTTCGAGATGGTCTACTTTCGAAAACGAAATTCCCTTTCCATTGGAAATATCTCCATTTCGAATAGAACGGTTTATACCGTGTCGCGTATCAGACTAAGATCGAACTGGAAACGCGATCCTATTACGCGTTCCATTCGGAATTGACAGCCGCGAGAGTTTGGTCGATTTTCATTTGCGAACTTTCCATGTATATACGGTAGATAAATTAACGCTAAAAGCCACGCGCGTGTACCGTTATGGGCGGAGACCAGCGAGCTTGTCCTTCGGTCTTCTATTTAACCGCGTACTTTCTAAAGAAAGGGACACGTAGTGCGTTTTGCAACGAAACTCGGACGATCGCGACGTTTTACCAGCGATCGAAGGCAATTTAATGGGACAACGAAGCCATTTCGCGCAGGTGCGAACGATTAAAGCGAAAATGCCAGACGGCCATCACCGATTTTCTATTTATTTCGAAGCTGACGGAAGATTGCCGCGCGCGGCACGTATCGACTAACGAAACGTTTCGTTTCTTCGAACCGCGATTAACAGCCGATCGAGAGACAAAGCGACGACGAGGGCGATCGTAAATCGTTGGTCTAATTAGTCAGGGCAGAGCATAGGGTGGGTATTTTCAGTGCGTTGTTCGTTCGATAACGGAGATTCGTCGCGCTCTACCTACGTGGCGCGATCGAAGGGAAAATCGCGCTTCCTCCAAGCGGATGTTAAAACTGGTGTAACGCGATTCGCTTAAACGAGATTTATCGTACGAGATCGTTTGCAGCTAATGTCACCACTCGAGCGAGAAGAGCGGTCGAATCAAACTTGGAGTATCTCGGCTGAATTTTGGAAATTTATTCGGCAAGTTTTGATACTCGAATCGTCTGGTATCCGAGTTGGTTGTTTCGTACGAACGTTTAATAGTTGGAAGGTCGCGATTTTCAAATATTCGCACGTAACGATAGACGTCTTCCGACGTTTAACAAGTTTAACAGTTTAACAGTTTAACAGTTAAACAAATATCCGCGTCGTTGCGGTCAGGCCAAGCGTGGCGATTATTAATTTCAAGTTCTTAAATCAAATCGAGAAATCGCAATCAATTACGTTTGCAAGTGCCCCTTTTATATCGAAGCAAAAGGAAGAAGTCCGATTATAGAAGGTTAAAGCCGATATTACGCCGAATGCTCATCTTTCACTCGTCAAATTTGAAACGTCTTTCAAACAAGCCTTTCAATCATCCCGTCACCACGTAAAAATGATTTCCCAATCAATCACTTTGCTCAAACACTGTCTCGATTTTTTCCCTCCCGAGCGTAAAAGTTCATCGAGGATGATTCTCTGCCACGAGCAGAGAAGACGTTAAAAGACGTTAAAGACGTTGAAGCGTAATGATCGACATGGTAAGTCGAGTTCTTTGCTCGTGTCCCACGTGCAGATCGTAGGACGTGCGATGGCGAGAGTCGTCGAAGCGTGTTTCCTATTTGTCCGTCGGTTTCGTCGAAGCGAATCTCGGCGGATCGAGAAGACCGCGTAAAATTGGGCGAGTCCGTTCGTCGAACGTTGTTTTGCTCGATCGTTTCCTAAGTTGAATTTTCCAACGCACTTCGATGCGAATACGGATAACAATTTTCGAAGAGAAGAAACGTAAATCGAACGCTAACTACGCTTGGAAGAATTTTTTTATCGCAAGGAATTGGCACGATGCAGCTTGCACTTGGAAGGTAACGTCGTCAAATAGCACGGAAATAACGCAACGATTTGCGTACATAAGCGACAAACAAGTTTGCCAAAGTATCACCTATAGGGATTTCTAACGAACGAATCGGCGAAGAGGATAAAACGTACTCGTACTCGCATAACATTCCTACGCGTTCGATAAGCAAGTATATAGGATTATAAGGATAGCAGTGGCGAGATGGTGCGAAACACAAAAAGAAAGTAATCCTACGGAATTACTAGAAGAAGTTTGAAGAAAATATGCAATTTAGTAGCCGGGTACAGATCGTACTGGGAAAGTATACTGGAAGAAAAGAAAAAGATGATTGAAACGTATATATGTATGTAATAATACGCAATAAATTACATATTGTTTTTCACGTGAAATTTGATTATAACGCAAATCGTGTGATTATCCGAAAAAATTCGATTATCCTCTATCCATGTTGGCTCGAACAACCGAGATTCTACTTTGCTGTTAAAATATTCTTCCGACCGATAGCAAGTAACTCATACCGTAATTTGTTGTTGTTTTTTTCTTTTCTTTTTTCTTTAATTTTGAACTCAAGTAATAAATTGGCGATAAAAAGAAGAAAAAAGAAAAGAGAATCATATGAAGTTTCCGCGCGTGGTTTTCTTTGAAACAAACGATCGTGGCAAAGTAGAGTTTTCGAGTTAGCTAGTAGAGAAAAAGCAACGAGAGAGTAACAAAGAACCAGTAAAAGGTAGAACGACGTCAACGGAGTTGATCGATTAACGACAAAAGGACAAAATACCTTTACGTACGTCTTTACGTACGAGAATACGACTAGTGGACGAGAAACGACGATCGAGATGATCGCTTACGCAACTCTGGAATTGTTTGCCAAACTCCAGAGTTCGAGCCTTTATTTTCCAATATTTCTACCAAGTCGCCTATCGAGTGGTCCGAAACGTTCGTCGCTTCGACGTTTGGTCGAATTTACGAGTCACTTTGGTTCGCTCGCAGCTTTTTAATAGCGTTGCGTATCGTTTGCGTAGGCTGTAATAACTCACACGTCGCGCGTCAAGTTAATCTTACGCGATGGATCAATGTAAAATACGTGGAAAGTAACGATAGCTGTCGATGTTAGGGTACTTGACAGTTAACACGGTCGCTACTTATCCTTATTGCTGCTGCTGCTGCTGCTGCAGCTCTTTCCGCGGTTCTTGGTCTTTTTTTCTCGCGTTTCGAGTAACGGAAGTAGGGCGGAAACTTTTTCAAGGAAACGTTGAAACTATTCTTCCGACGCAGGTTTACAAGCTCCTCTCTGCTCTTTAACGTCGAGCATTTCTATCGAAATATGCAAACTCAAATATTCAAATTCGTACATTGAAATTCGTGTATCGGATTTAGGTAGAAATCTAAACTTTGATAAAATTGCGCGTTGCGAATTCGTCGATATTAAACTTCGAATTGGAATTCTCTCCAAAAAGAATCGTTTTCTGAGAAATGTCACGTTCCCAAAGGATTCAAGACTCGCGTCTACCCGTCGGACGCGAACGTCAGAGAAATACGTCAACGGACGAAACTTAAATAAGCAACCGTCGGAAGGTTACAGCGGCAGAACGGGCCTTGTCGAACGCGAGCTTCGAAGGAGCGACGTTTCGCGTGCAAAATTAAAATAAAACGAGTTCAAATTTCACCAAAAACTCTAATTCACCATTTATCGATCGGAGATCGGAGCTGTAGCGTGTCGCATGTCGCGTGTCGCGTGTCGCGTGTCGCATGTCGCTTCGATCGACGCGTCGTAACCGGACGTTGAAATCTCCACGCTCGAAGGTGCGTTTAGACCAAGCGACCGTATGCTCGTTCTTCCATCGGTTCGGTAAAGTCAAAGCGCGAACGAGCGCGTCTTCTGTCGTCTGTCTGTTCCGTCTGTCGATCGTTCGCCGAATCATTGGCTGAACCGAGTCCGTGCGAGCAGATCGTTGGTTCGCGCTAAACGAGCCAACGTTCTCGTTCTCGCTGCGCGTTGTCGCTCGTTCGGTCTAAACTCACCTTAAACCGGCGGTACACAGGCGCGCGCGCGCGCGCGCAACTCGATCGCGCACGAAATCGTTGCATCGTACCGTGTTAACGCGTTCATTCATCGCCGATCGTTCCTCGTCCTCTGCACGCACGCGTTTTCACGTGGCACGCAACGAAATCCATCACGATCCGCGTTAACTGCAGCTCGTTCGCCGCGAGAGAACGCGTCACGGTTCATCGAGCTTCGTTATCGCGCCTCTCCGCGCCATTTGACGCGCGTTTTCCCGCGAAACAACTGGATCCACGAGCGATCGAGCGACGCGATGAGATCGCGCCGAACGTGCAGAACGACGATGCCGGTTTGTGCCGGGCGTTGAACGTTTGTAATTGGTGGCGGCGTGACGGTGAAACGATTTATCGATACCGGCGGACCCACCCGTGGCCAAGAACAAAGCAATAATATATCAGGATAGCCCGTTACGCGCGCATCGTGTACCGTTATCAAGGACAATTACCCGAATAGATGTGTATACCAGCGATGGGATCAAGTACGTCGCAAGTACGTACACAGATTGGAACGTTCACCGACGGGCAAACGATGGATATCGTAACGGAAAATAGTTTGAATCTTTTACGTCCGGTCGAAGATACGGACCTTGGAGACCGTAGGTGAAGAACAAAAGTTACATTTTCCATCTGTTGCGGAGCGGTAACGTTAAAACTCTCGATCGTCGAGCGATTCCACGCGAAGAATATTTCTTCGTTGCGATTTTGATCGTCGTGCATTCGAAATGAATATAGAAGAATGGATTTGTCGGAATATCTTCGACCTTGTAGACGCAATTGCGCGTGTACTAGGTATAGAATCGCGTATAATAGGTAATATTAATATTACGCGATTAAGACGATCGTACGCGCTCAAGGATCGAGAAACGTGGAATAAAATTGACGAGATTCTTTTCTACCTACGCTTGGAATTTGCAGCCTGAGATTCACCCTTGACGGTACGTATACTCGTAAGCGACTACTCGTGGTATGGAACGATCTGTACATATATACGTATATACGTATATATGTATATACGGTATGTACGTGGTACGTAGATGAAACGAAACGATCGCTTTCGAGGGAAGATCTCGAGCTCGGTGACCTTTCACTGTGCGCGTTCGATATAAGAGGCATGTAATTTTCTCGCGGGCTCGTTTTGTTGCTAATGCAACGGTTAGTGGCGCGAGATTAGCCGGCGATCGTGCCTGTTACACGATCCTGCGTCCGACTAGGAGGATGAGATTTCTCGAACCTGTGGACCAACCGATTTTTCCTCGAGCCTACAATGTCTAATTACTGGGAAAACATCGCCTCGAGCGACAGGTAATGGAAAAGATATTAGCGAGATTAATGGTGGAAATGGCCTATTTCGCGTGTTTTTTCCCCCCCCCCTCTTTTTCTTTTTCTTTTTCTTTTTCTTTTTCTTTTTCCTTTTCTTTTTGTCAGGTTCCACGCGTAGGTATACACGTACGTACATTTGAAATTCCACCGTAGACTGGCCGAATACAAGAAAATCAGACACATACGTAGAATTATATCGAAATTATACGTTGAACGTGAATTTCAACGTATCTCGATCCAATTAATTAGTATGTAAATGCCGTAATAAAAGTACGCTAGCGCGCGAATACTTTGCGTAGCCACCTGCACGCAGTTCTACGTACATCGAAGCATGCGCATAATCGCCTGTATATTAAGAACTCGAATTTGTAATCGCTGGAAACACGTTGCACGTGCTTCGTGTATGTACACGTGTCCATTTAATACAGGTTCAGAGCCACGAACTCCGGAATTAGGTGTACACCGTCGACGTCGTTACCTGCTGAAGTAATTCACGATGAACTTTGAGATTACGCTGGGCGATCGTAGAAAGTGGGTTCGGTTGAATTAGCTTGGTTGCAAATGAAGGTCGTTCGTCATCGCTACGAGAATTATTACTAAGCAGTTTTGATTGGTAATTGCAAGTTTGATGTTAGTTTTGTTAATCGCCATGTACTTTCAGACGATGGAACAGTTAACGTGGTACGAGTACTCTTCGCGTGTACGAGTACTCGAATCGTACCGGAATATGCGGCTCGATCGAAGAAGATGATGGATCTTACGAGGCTATCACAGGGTAATCGCGTTAATATCGCGTACGATATAGTCTCGTACGTCCTACGCGACGGACGATCGTTTGTTACAAAAGAAACGCTCGAGACGAACCTACCATGTTAAACTTTCCTCTGTTCGCCACTGTACGTACGTCTCGTACGTCTCGTACGTCTCGTACGTACAGTAAAGTCTCGCTTAATCCCTAATCGATCCGTTGCACCCATAATCGTATCTCGACCTACTTACGTTTCGCCAGAAACGCCGCTGTTCTTTACGCTCGATCTGGAATTATTCGTAAAACCTCGCCGCGGTAATGCGGCGAGAATTGGGAATTCTCGTAACCGTACCGAGGAGGCATCACGCGATGCTCGCAATCCGTTGGTAAAACGCGCGAGAACGAGAGCGCGCGATGCTCGTCGAACGAAGGTTCGATACGAACAGGGCCACGCCGTCGTTCCTTCCGGATAACTAGATAATTAACGTTCTCGTTATCGTCGTTATCGCGGCTTAAAACGCCGTTAAAAGCCAAGGGGCCGGCGGTAAAGAAGAGAGCACGCTCGCCGTATAACGAACGCAGAAAACAGCTTTTCAGAGCGTAAATAAGCGCGTTCGATCAAAGAGACGTTAGAACGGTACCGAAGCGTGGCCGGAGGATCTCGAACTGTGCCGTGGACACAAGGCGCAGGTGGACTAAAATAAGTACGTTAGAGACCTAACGTACTTGAGACACAAGGTCGTTACAACGTGGAAGAATTATGGCGTAGTTTGCCGGAGTAATGGGATCGTCCGTTTCATTGGATTCGATAAATGAGATGGCAGCGGGCGATTTAATCGTCCGGCCGAGAAGGATAAAGTAGACGATCGAGTTTTCGAAATACTCGTCGTAAACGTGACTCGCGTCCTTGGAAAGGAGCGGAGACGTAACAAACATCTCGTAAACGGCGCAAATTGTTACGTTTACGAGTAATACTTAAGATCCTCGATCCTTTATCCGATACAGTGCTCGTCGAAACTCTGATTTAAACGGTATCTACGTTTGGAAGAGTATTTTCTTTTTCTTTCTTTCTTTCTTTCTTTTTTTTTTTTTTTTTTGTCGTCCAAAAAATCTACTGCTTCGCATCGACGGGAATAAAAATTAACAAAGTTTCCCACGCTGTATCGCGATTCGAAGTTCAGCTTCTCAGCTACGCGAAACGAAGGGTTAAATCTCGGCAAATCTGTCGTCGCAACCACGTAGAAAAGGAAACGACGATCTTCGCAGCGTCTCGCAAAGCTTTACGACCGTTTGCCGCGCCAGAAATTGCATCGAATTTTTGACAGGCCGTTTCGGAATCGCGCTCCACCCTGTATATCTCGCGACTCTTACGGGATCGAGCGCGGCCCGACCTTTTGACGCAACGGCTCTAGCTCGCGGGTAGAAAAATATTAATGCAGGCATTAGAAAGTTCCGTGTGCTCGCGAGATCCTCGACGTCCGCGTGCACGCGCGCACGCGCGCATGTACGCCGTTGCAGAATTCTACGCGTCGGCTGCAGTCGCGTTCTATCAGCTGCTTCGCATTCTTCGGGATGCGCTTTAATTCCGCTTCAAACGAGCTTCGCCCATTTCGTTTCGCGACCAAACGGAAGGATTGGACCGAACAACGACGTCCGACCGCCAGATTCTGTCGAGATTCACCAGGGAAAGGTTGCAACGTCGCGTTTACGCGCGTCGCAGAAATTTCGATCCATACGTATATCGATACGTTAAATCAATTTATTTGAAATAATACGTCAGAAGGTAAATTAATTCAAACGTTTTCCACCGATGTAAAAGTTTCGCGAAAGCTCGAGCGACGCATCCGACAAGTTGGCTGAATCTGAACGTAAATCGTATACAAAGGAGAGGCAACGTTGTCCGATTAAAATGAAAATTAAATTATTCGCATAAAACACCAATATAAGATACGAGATTCGGATATTGGAGAGCATAATAGCGTTTTCGTTGCTCTCTCGAATCTGTCGAATTAATCGCGTAGATAATTTCGAAGGAGCAGAACACGGCATCCGCGATATCGGGCAAACACGACGACAGCTACGAAGCGCACGGGGGATCCCATTTGGAAACGTACGTAACTGTGCGACTCAAAGTTGCTTCACGAGTTTATGTAGGACACGGTTAAATGGTTTCGAAAGGACAAATTTCAAAGTGGAAGACCAGTGGCAATTTGTGCGTCGGTTACTCTTGTCGCGGGATTCTTAAGTGGGACGTTAGGGATTCAATTTTATGGAAATGAGAGAGTACGTTTCAGATAAAGGCCAACGGGCTTTGGCTTTAAGACGACGGATACCGGAGAAGGAAGGATCGGTAGCACGAGAAAATTTCTTATTCGACGTTGAATAATTAAATAAATTACGATAATTACGGAGCATCTATCTCGAACGACGCGAGACTAATATCTGCTTAGAGGCAATTTATCGCCGCTACAGCTACGAGATAACTTTTGATACATTGTATACATCGCGAGTTGTTCGATAATCGAAGAACGATCTTGCGAGCACCAGGTGGTTGAAATAGAAAAATTTCTCTGGTTTTACGTCCCTTTTTAATTCGAATCTCTCGCTTTACGCGCACTTTCCCCGTTCGTCGCGTACTATCTTTTACTATTCGATGCAACAACTTGGCAAATAATCACTCCGTTCTAGGTAGTAAGACGTCTGCATTTTCGATGCCAAATAAAAAGAATACGTGCTTCAAAATTCTTCTTCTTCTTCTTCTTCTTCTTCTTCTTAATAATAATAATAATAATTCGGTTAATCGTAGCGACGTAGAACTTGAAAATACGACATTCACAGTATCGTACTCGATAACCTTCGTATGGATGTTTGTTGTTCGGTAAACGGAGATTCCTCGTTAGCGGCGCGACGTCGTAGGAGATTCGGTTCGGTTGCGCGACCAACGTGTCACGATGGCTTAAACGCGTCAGCCTGATCGACGTCCCCGCAATGGTTGAACGATCGAAGTAGTTGCATCGCGATCGCGCAGCGACAATTGGGAAATATCGGGAAATATCGGGAAATATCGGGAAATATCGGGAAATATCGGGAAAGAAGAGGAATCGCAAGCGCGATACGGGATCGATCGATCGGCCGGCCGGCTCTCTCGATTATCGCGGTCGTTGGATATCACGGATCTCCTTGGTCGACGATATTTCGTTGCCAGTTACGTTCCGTTACAGCCAGATACGCTCGTATTCCTGGAATTACGACCCGCGTGTTCGCGCGGCCGCCACGAAATTGCGGGGTATCGATCAAAACCGAGCGGATATCTAATAGCTCGGATGCACGTTTTCCTCGCGCTCTCCCCGTTTCATCCTCGTCCTCTCTCTCTTTATCCACGGAGCAAATACGACTCCGTTGGTGGCATGGCGGATGGGAGAAATCTAGCGAAGTCGTAAAATCAACAGGGTCACTTGGAGGCGCTAGCAGGCACTTTGGCCGTAGTTACGGGAACAATAGATTCGGAAGGTTGGCAGAAACCATGGAAAAGCAAGTATTTCCAGGTCGAAGCGAATGTCTACCTACGCAGCTTTCGTGTTCGCGATCGTTCTTGCAAGAGCACAAAGTCCAATTGGAAATGGACGGCCTATTTGTTACTTTTGCGGCTTTGCATCGATCTCTTGTACGCGTAGATGCCCGTTGAAACTATCCGACTATAAAACGATACGCGTTCGTTGCCTTGTTTCGCGAAGCGTTTATCTAGTTACCGTACAGGGATACGAGGCCTCGTCGTTTCTCTGTTTTATTAACGGCGCGGTAAATAAAAGTCTCGTTGTCGTGAAATCAACGGAGCTGTCGAGACACTCTATGGTCGCGATAGGCTACGAGAACAACAGGTTTGCAAGATACGCGGAAAACCGCGAGATATCGTATTTAACGTTGCTTTTGCATAGCGTCTCGTCAAACTTTTGAAGGCAACTCGTAGAACGATGCGACGGAGAACCGATGACGCGAGTCAGCGTTATTTCCTCCTGTTAGAAGCTTCGCTTTCGCTGGTCGTACGAAGCTACGCGAAGCTAATTTCTATTTTATTGGAAGACCTCTGCAAGATGGAACGAAAGACTCGAGACCGGCCACGTTCGGATCCGTCAAGCAACTCGTGTCCATCTCCGACGTCTTTTTCTTTCGTTCGTTTCGAATCGCGTTCATCGAAATGGTTGTCGATTCGGAAACGATGGAAGCGATAGTTTAACGACACGGCGGAGAAAAACGATGAAAATTACCGCACGGTTTAAGGAGAAAGTAATTTCAAAGAAAAAGTTGAAAATCTCGCCAATACGATGTTTGTTAATTCGGTGAACTTGCCGGTACTAAATCACGTTGCAACGCGGTAAACTGTTATTAACTTTGGTGCATCGACTTCTCTCTCTTCGATAGGAAAATTAGCAGAGAATGTAAGTGGGTCGAGCAGTGTCATCCTCTTAATGGACTTATGAATTATGATTTAAAGAAGCCGTTACTTGTTTAATTCTAAAGTTAACCGACTAATGTAACCTGTCGAATTTTTCCACTATCCGTTTCTCGATAGTTTACTGGTTGCAAAAGTTGTTCGTTTTTGTTACCGAAAGTACCGTAAATCATGCAAGAGTCGCTTCCGATATATAATTACGCACGTATCAATGCGCGGCTTCGTTAATCCATTTTCGACGGCCGAAAGAACAGAGTCGACGAACTAGCACTCGTTGGCGAGGTTGCAAACGAAGTTGGCAAAGTTCGAGACTGCCACGATTCCGACCTACGCTAATGTTTCGAGTTCGTTACTAGACCGTGGTCCTTTACGCGCACGTAAATCGTTCGAACGTGCAAAAACGTAGAGAGTTACGGGAAGAAAGAGTGTTACGATATTTAGAGACTGGAACACATCTCCCTACTTACCGAGTTCTATTTCCGTCGTAGCTGTATTCGCAAGAATATGAATTTGTCATTTGCACGAAACAGTGGATTTTTTTGCTTCCGGAGACGTACGTATTTATTCGTTAGACACACGACCGTCGTACCCGTGTTTATTTTAGCGCGATTGTTCAAACTATACGAATAACTTTATTGGGAAAATCTTGACAACTTGACGACTTGACAACTTGACGAATTCTTGATAGAAAACCCGAATCGTCTCGTACAAAGGGAAATTATCGTTGCGCGAAGATATCCATCGCATTCGACGATCTCGAGATATTCGGACTTTGCCGACGAATTAATCGGAAACGAACTTTAAACGTCGTACGAATCCGGAGTTCGTTTTTGGTCTCGCTCGGCCATGTACGCTTCAGGCTTTCTCCGATGAAGTTATTAAGTAACTTCGACTTCTAACGTGTTCGATCACGACTAAAGATCAAAGGTGAAGAACATGATAAGCCACATTTTCCGATTTTTACGGGGGTGTAATTTTCAAATTTAATGCGCTGTAAATCAATCTTACAGGATACCGCTGAAAGTGATTTTTACTCGATTTCTCAGCGAAAATACATACGCGTTACTCGTACTTTCGTTTAAACAGCATCTATACGAAGAGAATTCTACATATCACGAACGGATCTATAAACAGACGAAAACAAAGGAAAACAAACGACGCGGGAAAAACTTGTCACTCAAGTTCGGTCGATCCAATTATTCATCATCGAGCGTCATAATATGGTCGAATTGTCGCAATTTCGATAACGCCAGCTTCGACTACGTCTCGAATCACCCAATCCCATGTACCATAATATTACACCGGATCGTTTCTCGCCGCTAATCTTCCGAGTAAATCTATTCACGATATTTCAAAAGCGTGGAATACGTTCAAACAAGTTCTATTAAGTTTCAGCGCCGCTCGAACATCTTCGTTTCGTCTAACAGCTGTTGTGCAGTTTCATAGATTCGTTTCAGAATCACGATGTTACGGTATCCTCGAACCTATTTTCGCAAATATTCCGCCTGCCGGTAGATAATATTACGAGTGGTCAACAAGTTTAAAATTATCCGTCAAATTCCCCGTATCGTTTGAATATTTTAGTTGCCCTGGCTCATGGCAGACATTAGACGATATGATTGCAAGTTGTTACTATGCAGCGTTAATACCTTATTATGCAAAGTATTTGTTGGCATGTGGAATACGTTTCTATGTTGCAGAAATGATGGCAGACACGTACACACACACAGAGGTACATTTTTACATCGAGGAATACAGTTCTATATTCTTCTCGATCGTTCTTAGATGCTTAGATGCTTAGATGCTTAGATCGCTGAGAATAATGGAAGAAAAATTTAGAAACGAAGATGAACGTTAAGATCGATCCTAAACGTGTAACGAAGCAATGCGTGTACCGTTTGTCGAGGTACGAACAGCTTTACGGAAGCTCGCTGTACAAACGAGAGACGCGAAAAGGTTTCCGCGATTAAAAGGAGATAGTCCACCACGCCTGTCGTACAAACGACTACAACTATTTTCAGAATATCCAGGATACACGAATGTCGGATTTCCAAATCGAATAGAGAAAGTTTATAGCGTATTGAACTTTTAAACAGTTTCCCATAGAAGACGGGACGTATCGTCGTATTCCTCCCTTGCGGTCCTCGATTAAGATCCTAAATCTTAAAAGATCTTAAAAGATCTTAAAAGATCTTAAAAGAAGATTTACAAAATCGACGTCGAAGCAACCTTAAAGTTAGAATAAAGAAGAAAAGAAAAGAGAAAGATTACCAAAATCCACGCTTGTTTCGAAAAATGGGTAAAAAATGGGTAAAAAATCTTCACACGGAAATACGCAAGTCCGTTTCCATACTGCGTTTCGATACTCCGTCGCGCGTCAAATTGAAACGTTTTTCACCGCCAGCGTATCGACAATCACCGTGCTACCTACGGATGGACAGGATTCCTCATTCTCACCGTCAAATAATCGGTATACCGTTGAAACAGCCATTGCAGCTCGACCGATCCTAACCTCGTATCGCAATCGACTGTAACACCGCATAGCATCCTCGACCTTAGCGGATCGTTAGCGCGGGCAAGGAGCAAACGATCGAATAATTATCACGAGAAAATCCGCATGCCCGCCGCTACTTAGCGTCGTCGACTAATGTCCTCCCATTAAGGCCCAACCCCGTGACTTCCATACCGACGCGGTGCATTCGGCGAGCGAATCTATCGGCTCGCCAACAGCCGTAACACGGATAACAGACCGCTGACCGGCGGTCATAATATATTCGTTGGCGACTGCCACGACCCGGTCACTCCCCTGCTGGCGAGAGGATTCGCGATTTTTTCCGCGTCGATTCGCCGTTTTATCTCTTCTCGCCTCTGGCCGAAATACAGTTGCGTCGAGGCGGAGAGAAAGAGGTTGACCGAAAGAGGGGCAAAGACAGACGGACAGAGGGATAGACAGAGAGCGAGCGAGAGAGAGGCAAGTCGATGCGCGATATCGTCGAACGATCGACGATGATCGTCGAGGTTATTGCGCGAGTTTTCGTTCGCCCACGCTCTTGACAGGGTGGACGAGACTCGGACTGACCGCCAGATGCAAGCGACGCCCGTTACGTTACACAGAGGTTTCGGCGTTGCCGCGTCGTTTCGTTCGGGAACGTCTCTGGTAATTATTATCGTAGACACGGATTCGATCGTTCGATCGAATTTTCAAGCAGATTTACCATCGATCGTCGTCCGAAAGGGGATCTACCGGTTGTTCCAATGAAAGGTGACGCACGGCTAACGTCTGTGCGACAATGTCGCACATTCCACAGGAAATTGCTTCGATTCCTGCGGAACGCAAATATCGCCCATATCGCCCATATCGCCCATATCGCCCATAAACCCTGGTGAATATCGTTGCAATTAAACCACGCTCGTACCCTCTTCCCACGGCATTTCCATCCAATTTTAAGTAGCCGATGGCGCACCCAGTCAACGCGGTGATTAAGTCGCACGATCGAGCCGCGCAAGGACGATGGTCGCGCGTTTTCCAACGTTTCCAAGCGAACTCGGAGCGAACTCCGTTCTAGGACAACGCGCGCCACCCCTTGTTACGTACAGCCTGCGCCAGGACGGTCGTTGAAAGCCTCGGAGAGCTCCGTAACGTCGTTAGCTCCTCCTAGAGCGACCGTCTAACTTGGTTTCGCCGCTGGACTTGATCGCGATAGGATCGTCGATGCTCGGAATCGGATCTACGTTAGCGCGTTGGTTTACCGGCAAGTGTCGCCGGAATTAGAGAGACGCAACGTAACGATCGCAGAGAAGAGACGCGTGTTTCGTTTCAGCCGAAGACTCGCTCGGTGCAACAATCGTCTTGCTGGTAATTCAGATATCGGAGGTTTTACCGTGTCCTATTAGAAGCGAGTCACCGTGTACAGCAGAACCGCGGCGTTAAAGCGCGCGAGCCGGGATAAATATATTAGCCTGAACGCGTACATACATATCCGAACGCGGCACGTTGCATTCGCAGAGAGATATCGCTATCTTCGCGGAGGCACCTTCTACGGATACGGATATATATTTAGCCCGTCCTTTTCTACTTACTCGACCGTAATATTCCGCCGTTGGAGTGGATCCAACGGGTTGAATATTCATGAGAACGGTTCGCTCCGCCGGATTTTGACGTTTCCTCGCCTCGGGTAGATAAACGTCTCCGAGAACAGAGTACTTACATTCCTGAATGGACATCAAAGTATACACTCTTACGCGTTAATTACGGGCCGATTTATGGAACGAAGGCTGTGCAAAGTTGGTGCAAGTATCTGTCGGACTTTCTCGATTGAGAAAAAAGGAGCGGTCTCGCGATATTTTTTCGTACGTAGCATATGGAACGCAGTAATAACTCTAATTGGCTTGGTTCTGCGACCGATACGCTTCTAGGAATATTACATTTGTGGCAGAAATTTACGATCAGTACGAAATTCGACGTTCGTTTGCGATAATTTCACCCGTGATATTCGTTCGCGGTAATTCTTTTCTTCTCTCTCTCTCTCTCTCTCTCTCTCTCTCTCTCTCTCTCTAAAATGTTTGTTAATCGACGGATCGATAGACGAAGAATCGTTTGCGATACGGTACAACCAACGAGAGCAAAGAAATTGGTACGAAGAATACGAAATAGGTGCGCGTATCGTAGGAGGATACAACCCGTTTCGATAAAAGTAGTCGTTTTCTTGCGCAGAGTGTAGAAATTGTTTGGCGAAGGACTAGAAAATGGTCGGCGGTTCTTCTATCGATCGCGTTACGAAATGTAACGGGAATACTATCTCAAATAAATACCAATGTTACGCGAAGACGCGAGTTATTTGAATGAAAAGATGCTTTTTGTACGAGATGTACGAACTGTTTCGCGAATGGTTAGAAAATCATCGGTTTTTGCATCGCGTGGCGTTACGAAACGATAGCTGCGCGCGTTGGCGCTCGCGTGAAACTCGAATAACTCGGTAGAAGTGAAACGAAAGTCAGCGATCCGCGGGGTCAGCGTCCACGGGCTCGAATTGACGTGTGTAACGAGCCCGTAAGAAAGTTCGCAGTTTTGTTACTTTTCAGCGACACAGTCCCCCGCCGGGGACGTCCGGTGCTTGATTAAATTTGCGGCCGAGATCAAGTAGGAATCTCGTGTCCAGCGTGATTATCGAGAGAAATCTCGCTGGGTTGTGGCCGCGGCGCTCTCTGCACGCGCGTGTAATTGGCTCGGGCGACCCGACGATTGTAACGCTCGTTTTCTTTTTCTTTTTTCTTTTTTCTTTTTTCTTTTTGCACTTTGACTGGTTTCCTCGAACGGTCGATATTTAATTTAAGTTTCGAGCAGCGCGAACGTCTTTGACGACTCTGTATGTATTAGGTGGTCGGAAAAGTTTCTTTCGTTTCGCAGGGAAATAACGGACGCACCGCGTTCTCCGTTTTATATTATTAATAATAGTAATAATTAACGTCGAATTTGTAATAATCGAAATGGAACAAAATGGATCGCACAGGATGGAATAAAACGATATAAAACGAAAAGTGGTTGTGCATCTATCACTTCCGTACGAGAGGAAAGAAACTTTCGGGACAACCTAATACGTAGAGGCGGGTTACGTCGTCTTGTCGCGTTTTTTACGGTTCGATGCACTATACGTTGGATTTGTGTAATTTCATCGTTACGTTCTTCCCGGCTCGCTTTTATCGTTATTATTACGCGAAAGAATGTTAAAAGCGTAACTTTTAATGGCAGTTTAATAACGAGCCGAAGAAAAAGAGCATTTTCTCGGCGGTCGATTCCGTGGCACCATACGTCCAACAAGAAACGCGTAAAGCGAGTCCTCGAAGGTAGCCGCGGAAACGTTCTCATGGTTAATACGCAACCATGCCGCGTAACACGTTGCCAACGGGTTCGCCGTTTCTTCTTCCCATCGAGTTTTCTTTCTTTTTTCACCTCGGCCGTTTGACACGCCATCGAGGAGGATTTCTTCGTCCACGGATAGCGTTGGGACCGATACCGCATCGACCCGCGGCGTGTATCGAATGAAAAGTATCTATGACGAAAGAAAGAGACGAAAAGCACCGCTATATTTATCAGAGCATCGTCGTTAGGTTCGACCATAGTCGTGTACCGTCTGACGGCGCGTGCTTCTATACAATTGCGCCAATTTGAGAGCAACAACGGTTTTACAAAGGCCGCAACGAAAAATAGCCGGGCTACGATACATGGGATAAACGATATACGCTTTGAGCAAGACTCGAAATTTCTTGGTTTTCGAGGAGCTTTTCGAGGAGCTTTTCGAGGAGCTTTTCGAGGAGCTTTTCGACGAGCTTTTCGAGGAGCTTTTCGAGGAGCTTTTCGAGGAGCTTTTCGAGGAGCTTTTCGACGAAAGTGGTCGCGAACGAAGAAAAGAAACTCGTTTCAACAACGACGCTTCTGCTGCGTGCGTACGAACATTTTCACGAGTCGTTGCGTACGATTTGTACGTTTTCGTCGACCTCGAAATGACAAAAGTGGCTTAGCGCGACCGCAGAAGGGGACAACACACCCGGCGTTCGAACCATTCGAACGGCCAATTGTTCGAGCATCGCGGATATATTTCGTCTCGATTCCATCGCTATTCACGAACGACATCGACGACGTTTCCTAACCTGGTGACTTCGATAGCCGCGACGCGTAATCTCCGCGATACATCGCGCGCGCCTGTGGAGATTTCAATGCCTGATATATCATGCCGCGCGCGTAGTTGCACCATATTTGCTGCGCGCACGTAACCACCGCGTTTATTGTGCGTCCGCGTCTTTATCCTCGTGACATGGCAATTTGACAAGCATCGGGAATACAGACATTGCGTTCCGTTGGATGCGTAACGACTTTTTTCGCCGTTTTCTTTGCCGCCCCGCGAGGAACGTCCCCGAGACGCACGGACGCAGGAAACGAAGCTGGAGAGACGAAAATCGGGGGAAAAGAAATCGGGGGAAAAGAAATCGGAGAACGGTTCTTTCTTCTTTGTTTTCTTTCTTTATTTTCTTTTCTTTCCCGGCAGGTTCCGCGAGGAAAGTTTTCGATTCTTGCCGGACGTACGCGCGAGCGTCGCTTACGAGCAAAGTTCGATCGAAAATTTCACGTTTCGATCTCGCTGCTCGATCGAAGAAAAGTTGGACGGCGCAACGAAATCGCGAGACGCGTAAGGAGCAAAGTGGATCGGCCCGACTCGAAAGACGGCGGATAATCGTCGCTCGATGATAATTGGCAGGATGCTGGCAATTGCGGATTTCAATGTAGCGTCGAATGCAATTACGACGCGTGTTCTGTTCCGATGAACTTTGCGCGGAAGTCAACGGCAGATGGAAAGAGGGGAGAGGCACGAATTCGATCGACGAGGAAGATCGAGATAAGCGGAGGCCGTTAGGTCGGGCGAGATTCGCGGGGACGATGAATCTCTCTCTTTAGATGAACTCTGCAGATAAATTTATAAAGTGATCGGATAAATAAGGGGGTAAGCGAACGCGTGATTAAGCGAACAGGTGGACGGGTAGATGAATGGGTCGATCAAGTAATGGGCGCATAGGTGTATAAGTAAATTTTATTGCGACCTTCGGAGACACTGTGAGTCGGCACTTTGCATAGTGCGAAGTAAATGCTAGTTTGACGCTTATTGTTATCTACGATTGCTTTCTCGCTGCTTTCTTTTGGTCTCGTCTGTCGCTCGCCTTGTCTCGAGTCCGTCCGCTTTATTTTTAAACAAGATTTTATGCCGATCGTAACGTTCGCGTATCGCGCATTGGCGCGTCTCGGGCTTTTATTACGCGGCGATCTTTCGCAAGATGGTAAATATTGGATTTTGTCGTAAATTCGATCGATCGAGATTATTAGACGTATTTTCGTTAGTCGAGGGTCGATGACACTCTAGTAGCGCGAGAACAACGCTATACGGAAACTAGCGGCGGGAACATGGTGCGCGTTATCCACCAGGATAAAATTGCAAACTGAGAATCGGAGGAACCGCGGATCCGTAGCGATTTCAATTGAATTTGCGACACGATCTTATCGACGAGCTATCGCCTACGAATCTCAACGAATCGCTTGCCACTCGCGCGTCAGGAACAACGCGGTGGTACATGGAACGCCGGTAATAAACACGGACAAAGTACGTGCGATCTTGCGCGCTATAGCAAAGGCGTCGAACGAAACGAATAGAACACCACGCTTATGGCACGATAAAACCGCGACGACGGTTAATGCGTTTCGTTTTTATCTCGACACGGAATCTTGGACACTTTAATCGCCAATAAAGCCAACAAAGCGACAGACAGAGAGAGAGAGAGAGAGAGAGAGAGAGAGAGACGTCAGCTCGTCGAACGTCTAATATGATTTATTATTCGTTCGGCTACTTGTAGTTTACTTTTTCGTTTCCGGTTAGCGCAGGCGAAGATCGCGCGCGATGCCACCCGTGACTCGCGTCGATCGATCGAACAAAGCGGAGGACTTGGACTGCGACGAAAACGGAGCAAACGAAACGACGCGACGCTTTCGACGCTTCGTGGATGTTCGTTTCGATGGAACGGAAGATCGATGCGTGGAACTGCGAACGTTCGCCGTAAAATGTTTTGCGTTACAGGCAAATAAAAAAAAAAAAGAAAAAAAAAGAAAAAACGATGATCTTCAGACGCCGAAAGTTGGACCAGGCAAGAACGCCGCCCCACCTGAGAAGAATCCCATGGTATATAAGTCCTTGAAAACTATAAACCCTGGTCATTTTTTCGAGCCAAGTCGTATAACAATAAACTCCGAGCTACGGTATATTTTGTCTCTTCGATCCGACGCTTAAAATCGTCGCAATACCGTGCTTTAGAAACGTGCTTTATTCTCTTACACCGAATAAGCCATCTATCAAGTTCTGGCGTTATTAATTACAAACATGTACGGAGAGATAACCGAAGCATAAAGAATTCCATCTACGGACACGAATTTCCTTTCCTCGTCCCTCCATCCGTTGCGTTACGATTCCCCTCTCTCGCCGTTTGGAACCTTTTGCAAATCGCACCGGACGAAAGAAATACGAAAGAAATACGAAAGAAATACGAAAGAAATACGAAAGAAATACGAAAGAAATTGGATGGAAAAAATGGGCCAATCCCTCGCGGTCAACGATCGAACTAGCGTCACACTCCTACGACTCGTTGCAAATTTTCCTGCAATCCCGAAGAGTATCATCGCACCGATCTTCTCGCGTTTCTTTCTTTCTTTCTTTCCTTCTTTCCTTCTTTCCTTCCTTCTTTCTTTCTTGCAGTTCGTGCGTTCGTAAATCACTCGGTAAACGAAACCAGCCGCGGTATTCCACGATTGCAGTTTGCAGAATGGTAAATGTTGAGCTCTGCCACTTTGTTTCCTTCTCCGTAAGTGGCACAACAACCACGACTAATGCGGCCCGAGCGTTGCCACAGTCATCAATCTCTACATGCTCGAAACGTGATCGCACAGAGCCAAGAGTAGACCGACGGAGAAGGAAAACGTCAGAGACGAGGAGGCTAGATTTCATTTGCCTTGTCAATTCGAACGTCTACACTACCTTGAGACAGGCACGCTGCAATTATATTTCCCCGTAGACCTTGTCCAAGGAGATGATCCTCCTCGTTGCATCTCGCGAATATTTGCCTCGACGAGACAAAGACGAAGCGGGGCCCGGCGTTTTTCTACCTTCTCGATAACTCCTCGAGCGAATTAGCGTTGCTTAGTCACCTCGCGCTCGGCGTCGGTTTCGAGCCTAATCAATCGCCATTATACAGGGTGTACTTTGTTTCGTCGGACCAACCTTTGGCGCGTTTCAGAGCTTTCGAATTTTGTCGGACTACGAGAGGAGGCGTTTTTAGGTCGATCGTTAATTCGCGGCACGATCTTCCGCGGACTAACGCGTACGTATTACGTTTCCAAGAAACCGCGTTGCACCGAACAACGATATCGATCTAACCTCGATATAGTTGTTTTATTTTATCTCCTCCGGTAATTTCGCATTTCGTTAAACTTACGTTTAAGGAGCTTTCGCGAGCGAACTCGAGTAAACTTGGCTCGAAGCTGTTGCTCGAAGAGAGACCACCGACATTTTACGGACGTGGTCTCCGATTGTCACGGATATCTTTATCTCGTTTGTTCTTTCGTTTCTCGGCGATCGCTCCGCTCCTCAACTTTTGTACCGCCAGTGCACGTTCGCACGAACCTCTTTGGACGCGATCCGTCGTTCGATACGCTCGAATTTTACACACGTACACACTGAACCGTACCGACTTTGCCACGAGTGGAAAAAATCTGACAGCGAAACCTGGAATCAACGAGGTTTAACGGTGGGCCAGAATCGCGCTCGAAATTGCTCCGTTCAACCCAGAACACCCTGTATTCGAAAGATTTCTCGCTCGTGGAAACGATTCCGCGCGCGAACATCGCCAACTCGCAACGAACACCACCGGTGACGACACAGCGGAATAGCGCGTCATCCAACTCGAAGAGCGTCCGTCAGTCCGTCGTCCCGACGAATTGTCCGAAACATTCCACGTTTCGCGTAACGTTCACCGCGCGCGAGTCTTCGGTTCGTCGTACGTGGCTCTCTCTCTCTAAAGGAAGACACGACGACGGTAGCCATCGTCGATCAGCGTGTTCTCGATTTCCGTTTAAGCGAATCAACCGGCGAATTGACTTGTCAATTTCAATTAGCATGCTAGAGCCTACCGGTATCTTTCCTTCGGCTGTCATTTAGCGATTGGCTGCAACGAAGACGCGGCTCGTACCGGCGACACGAATAAGCGCTTCCTTCGGGCGAAACGTCGCGATTATCGGCGATCTGCGTATTCCCGCTACTCTCTGTACGAACTAATTAGGGTGACTAAGGGGGATTGGGATCGTCAACCACCGTGATTTCGTCCGACAGGTTGCACGGGTTTCTCGGTGGCCGTTAATGACGCGGAGGAAACTCTTACAAGAGTTACGCAAACGCGTAAAAACTCGGTGTTTTTGCGTAACTTTGAGCCGTGTTACATGGTGCAAAGTTTTACATGGAATATTTATAGACAGATACTCGGTTTCGTTGCACGTTTTGGTTCGATCGACGGAGAAGAAAGTCGTAGACAACGGCGCGTACACTTGGCTGGATCGCGGCGTTAATTGATTTTTATTGATTTTTATTGATTTTTATTTCATATAAATGGACGGATTCCGGCGCGATTCCATCGTTTACGCAAACGAAACGATCTATAATTATTTGAAGCGAACGTTGTTTCGGCCGAACGACGCGCGTACGACGTACGTTATTCGAACGATCGTTTTTTCTTTTTTTTTTTTTTTTTTAATATCTTGCCGTTCGACGGCAGCAGGATGATCGTAAAACGTTAGAAATATTTCGGTGAAATTAACAGCGAAATTGGACGATAATAGTGGCAAACGCAATCTCGTGGCTGGAAAGATGTGATCGCTCGTCGAGGCTGCGCGAAACGTTTGGTAAAAGCGACTAGAAAAATGGGCGCGAGGAGCGTCGATAACTCGAGAAAAGGTAATCATCGTTGCTCGATTCGATCGGCAAACGGTTCTGTCGTTTACGCTTTGAAAGGTTAATGCAGTTTCAGGTAATAAACTCCGTCGCGGTGGAAGAGTCGGTTCTAAACTGCACGGAGAATTCTCTCTTTGGTCGGGAGTCGAAAAATTGGCAGTCTCGAGAGCGTCTTATCGTTAATTGCCGCCTTAGAAAGCGTACGAGGGATCGAGCTTCTGAAAGAAACGGGAGAAATCTGACAGAGGGTCGGAAAAATCGGACGGAAGCTTAGGATCGACGTTAATTTATGCTACCGTTTCGCCATGCGAGCGTATTTATGACGCGCCGTCGTAGAATCTAAGCGGAGTTTCTACTTGCAAGTTATTCAAACTGTGTACGGCGATAGTGGTCAAGTCAACGGTATTTCGCTGAACTTTGGCAAAGGAAATCACGGCGTTGGTGATTAGTAGTTGACACGGGCTTATTCCCGATCGAATTTTCATCGTGTAGGCCGTAGCTCGACGTTCGGTCGAAGATACGGCGGAATAAATCGAAATAGAATTAACGTCGAAGCTACCGCCGCGGCGGTCGAAGTAATCCATTCGCCAGGGAAATTTTATACGTTTATCTGCCCGCATTTCTTTCTCGCTGTCAGATATTTTTCTCGCGTAGCTCGAAATTTCGACTTTTACGACTTTTACGACTCTTACGACTCTTACGACTCTTACGACTTTTTCGCTACAAGTTTCGGTTGGCGCGGTTAGTGGTCGACGGGATTTCAGAGTCGAGCGCAACGAAATACGTTGAGAATCGAACGTACGAAATAAAATTGCACGTCGTTCGCTCGCAGCAACGAGTAAAATATATCGACTAACGTTTCTTTATCTATTTAATATTTTCCTATTCGGGAGTAATCGTCGGACAAATAATGGTCGGATAAATCGAACCGCCGAGTTTCTTTCCACTTGTAGGTAATTCGTTTATCGTTGCACGGAACAACGACGACGATATTTCGTTTCGTTTCGTTTCGTTTCGTTTCGTTTCGTTTCAGCGGGACTATATTCCGTTTCTATAAAAAGATCGATAGGAAAACTTGCATTTACATTAACGATTATCGTTATCGCGCTAATGTATCGCGTCAGTCTCGTATGAAATAGGAAATTTTGAAAACTACCGCCATTGCGACGAGAAGAGGGTACCTGTATCGATAGGTTTATGGAAAAACCAACGCCTGCTGCGAAAGACAAAAGTACACGCCAGTCGTTAAATTGACTTGTTTTTACTTTCGACGAGCCGCTGTCGAGTTTAAATCCATATACGTAGCGCAAGAAGACAAATTTATTCAGCGAAGATGAGTTCTATTTTAACGCCGTAGAACGACTAATATCCGACGAAGACTACATCCAGTATGATTGACAGCGAAATCGTTGTGTTTTATGCAAGAAGCCTGGCGTTACGTAGCGGGTATCTTTGCTAAATAGAAATCGGCAACGTGTTTCGTATTGGAATTTCATGGAAAAACAGTAAGCTTTCTGCACTAATAACGTGTTGAAATCTTCGCTTCTTTCATCGACGACGTATACGTTTTATTAATAAAACGACGTACAAGCGCAAAGTGCTCCCATTAAATCTTTGTTTCTTCCGGTATCGTCGATACTTTGCGCTTTTGTCGTCGCGTACTCTGATCTCGCTCTAACGGCAAACGCGCTCTCCTCTACGCGACAGATACAGACAGATTCAAAGATTACGGAGACTCGTCGAAAAAGAATAGACGTTGCCCACCGCGACTCGGCCTAACAGTTTACATCAATCCACGTTTGTAGCTTGGAGAAAATGAAAAAATTAATCGGCGTCCGTAGCTTGGAAAAGCTGAAAAAAAGAAAAAAAAAAAAGAAAAAAGAAAAAAGAAAAACGACCACGATCGATACGTTGGTGGATTAGAAAGCCGAAAATATTCTCGCGCAGCCTCGACACCTTGGTTTTATTTACATAATAAAATGCCCGGTTGCATCTCAAAGCGTCGAGGTAGCAAAAGGCGTGCTCGAAATCCAGGTTTCTAACGCCTACTTCTATCGACACGGATGCCGATATCGCCAGCCATGGATATATGGGATACACGTATGTCTTGAGCGAGCAACTTTGTAGACCAACGAAGACAGACCTCTATTCCAGTACCATGACTCAACCAGAGTCGGAAAGAGAAATAAAACGAAACGAAGGAAAAAGATGGTAGCGCGGTAAGAAACGGCGTAACACGCTGACAGGCAGGAAAGAAAAAGATGGACGGAGAGAGATTAACGCAAAAAGAGCATGTAAAGCGTGCAACGTATTAACGTGGAAAGCAACGAGAGAGGAGGATAGACGACGATGGGTAGTAGGAGACGGAGAAAATGAGCCAGCAATCAGAGAAAACGAGATCGAGCAACTTTGTAGAGCGAACACGGCTTGGGATACCCTCTGGCGTTTACACGGCCATGAATAGTGAGATGTTAAACACAGGTGTATTTGTAGAAAATCGCTGTCCGGCCGATACGCGGCGTTCGCTGTGACTTTAACTTTTGGCCGTGTACGTCGAACTCGACGATATCGACGATATCGACGATATCGACGATATCGACGATTCTTGGTTTGCCTGCGAGACGTCGCGGCGTCGTATCGACTCGTCGTCTCGTTGTTCCGTCATCCATCTTTCGTGACATCGGTTCCGATGTTTGACGAGTTTCACCACTCACTCGGAAGGCAATTAAGCATTAATCGACGGAAAACCAATTTCCTGGATGTTGTTCGTGGATGTTAATTACACAGACGAGAGATTGACCTCTTGGAGGGGGGCGAGGGGGGGGGGAGGGACTTGCGAGCGGAGGTTCGTCACAGAGGTCTCGATGAGATTTACCGATACGAAACTGGCCTCGGCAAATTTCATTCGACACGAGGATAAAGAACAAGGCTTTGACTTTGTCGTTTTTACGCTGTGTTTACGCTGTGTTTACTCTGTGTTTACTCTGTGTTTACGCTTCAAACGCGTAATTTCGACACGGCGCGTTGTTCGCAACGGGACCGGCTTCGTTCGCACGATTGAACTTTCCCTCGAAAAGCGTAAAGGTTTAAAACGAACAGCATCGAGAATCGTTTTTTTTCTTTTTCTTTTTTTCTACCGGTACCTACCAACCGTTAAGGTTGCCCGAGATAAGGCGAAAGACGAAAATAGATCGAAACGGCTGAAATCGAAACGTACTTTGTATATTTGCGCGATAACTCGTAAGCGACGAAACGCGCTTGCGACGCAAGTGGGAAATAGATACTGGAATTTAGTCGGGACGCGGCTTCGAGCGCATCGCTAATGTCTACTTTACTGTTTCCCGCGTCACGCGAAACTGGAATTATCCTGGATCCGAACGGGTACCGCCCTTGGTACGCCCCTGTGCGCGAACCTGCGATTAGCGAACGCCACTGTGTTTTCTCCGACGTTAGTCGCGAAGCGTGAGTCTCGTTTCTTCGCGCGGACGTTGCATACGCGACAAGGTTGCCAAGCAAAAGCGTTATTAGGAGGAAAAAGCTGCAAGGCCGGCTGCGCGATTTCCGTTCGAAACCAGGCCGCTCTCGGTCGATCGAACCTCGCGAATTTCACGCGATATCCGTCCACCAACAACCGCGTTGGCTGTGTGCGTTCGATTATGCAACAGTGGGAATTAATCGGAATAATATTCGGAACGCGAGCTACTTCCTAGCTAAAAAATACGAGAATCTAGTTTTCTAGTCTTTTCTCTCTCTCTCTCTCTCTTTCTCTTTCTCTTTCTCTCTTCTTCTTCATCTTCGTTTTCGCTTCGTTTTTTTCTTCTGCTTTTTTGTTTTTCCGATTGCGATTAGACGCGTACAAATTCTCTTTCAATATACAGGGCGTTTCATAACACGCGGAACTCATTTCAAGATATATATAAAGTAAAGTAGAAATAGAAAAAAAAATAGATTCGTACAAATACGTGTTGTCCAGTTTTGACTCGTTTCAAGGTTACAGCCACTCTTGATTGTCTTTCGATTTGTCTTCGCGGAAGATGCTCGACACGACCACCCACGGTTTCTATGTCGAGAGCTCGCGGTCGCGATCTATCGAAAATTCCACGCGTGCGTCGAACGATACAGACGGCGGCGGTCATTTCGAGCACCTTCTACGAAGGTAAACAGTCGGAGGATCGAAAGACGAAAGTCCGCTCTACGACTTTGAAACCAGATGAAACAGAACGCTTGTTTAAGCGAACTTCCTCGTCCATTTCTAAAGTGGGGGGGAGGGGCTCACGCGTTATGAAACAGCCTGTACACCGATAAATTCTCCTCTTGGTCTTTCGTAGTTTTATCGTTACTTTTCAATAAAGCCTCAAACGACGTAACTCTACAGGCGCAATATCGGAGTGCCAGGAGAAGGTTTCCGTCGTTTTTTCGTCGATAGACGTAAACCTAGAAACGGCACGAACTTTCTCGGTTACCTGATATTTTTACTTGGTCGTGACCACGGAATACGTTGATAAAACTAAGGTTGTTGAACCATGGGACACCGCGTAACATTTCGAAGAATCTCTAGGCGTCGTAAAGAAGAAGAAGAAGAAGAAGGAGAAAAAAAAATAAAGGTTAATTCGAGGAAACGACCTTTGATACCCGTAAGCTACGGATTTTCACGGGATAACTGTCTTCGGGCTTTCTAACTTAAAGATCAAAATGGGAATTCTACCAATTGCTTCTCTATCTTCCACTTAAAAAAAAGAAGAAAGAGAAAAGAAGGAAACAAAAGGGAAAGAAAAGAGAAAAGAAAAAGGGAAAAGGAAATGAAACAGCCTAATCTACTCGGAGACGTTCTAGACGTAAGCCGCGCCAGCTTTAAACTCTTGACGTTATTCTTTAAGCGAAACAGGAATCGCAGAAGGCGAAGATACTCAATCTTAGCTAGTCTCGAACGCTCGATCTAAACATGGATGCGTATTATTCAACGGAGACAGACTTCATTTCAACGTAATTTCGCTTGCGTTTGGTGTACGGTCGCGATCCGCGTGAAAGCGTTACAGGACAGTTGAATGAATCCGCTTGTCATTCGGCGTCTTTATAATAAATCTTGGTTTCATAATTGCTTTGCTTTGACACGTTCTCAAGATCGAACAAGGATATTTATTGCCTGGAACGCGGCGCGCGCTCGCGCGTCAGCGCCTCTTTTTCGTTTTTTCTCGCAAGGATAATAGCGCGATCCCGGAGTTAACTGATCGCTTCTAAATGGCTTTAAATAGCAGCAACAAAAGAAAAATCATGGTTAACGGTCGATGGCCAAAAGTGACCGGCGAGATCTCGGCCGATTCGTAGTTTCATTCGCTTCCTGTTCTGCAAGCGGTTAATTACACGGGTTCGATGATTAATCGAAACAAAAAGCCGGGCTCGTTTGCTCCAGGTGTTTAGGGAAATTTTTCGATCGACGCCGTTCGATAACTCGATTAGTATAATATCTTCGAGTCTCTCGCTTTTTTCCCCCTTGGCCTGCTCCGTTTGTTCGTTTCGCGGTAATTGGTTGTTTTGCTTTTAGCTCCTCGTTTTCGGATCCCGCGATAATCAACGGTATATTAGCTATACGGATTAATTGGACGCGTTTGCTAGGTGAATTTAACGTTTATCTATCTGCGAGGCTCTCGGATCGGTTCCGATCTGTTCGAACGATGGAAAATTGCTTTTACCTCGCTAATAAACTGTCGATGCACGAGGTGGTGTATACGTAGCAGATACTGCAAACACTTTCTTTAATCGTTCGCTGTTCGAGAACTAATTTCTCTTTTCTTTTCTTTTCTTTTCTTTTCTTTTCTTTTCTTTTCTTTTCTTTTCTTTTCCTTGTGCGTATTAACGCGTACGTGGATTCGAATATCGACGCGCATTTACGAATCACCGCGTACGCGTTCTTCGCGTTCTCGACTCTCGCGTTCACGACGCGTCAAGAACCATCGCTATTCCTATCTTTGAGAGATAGAATTACAACTCTTCCATCGTGCGCGTCAACGCTTCTTTCGACTCGTACGAACTCGAGAGTTGGTCGACAAATCGCATCGATCGACTCGACGAATGAAAAACCACGAGCGAACGACGACGTTGCAAACGGTGTTGTCGTACCGACGCGTAACCCGACCCCCCCAGGTCGTCGATTCGCATTTGCAAATCACCCCGTGTATCTCGTCCGGCAACGGCAACAGGTGTTTTCACCGCTCTGTTTCATCCGCGTCTTACGTCTCTGCCGAATTTTATAACCTCGCGTCGCTCGTTTTATCACGCTCGTGTCCATCTCGTCGAGCCACGTCTCGTCTCTTCGCTTCGTCCGCCCGCGTCTCGCAGAACCGTTCCGTTTGATGGCGACCAGCGCTCCTCTAACTCACGGTCTAGTCGGTTGCCGAGGACGGGCCTCGCGGATTCTCCTATCAATTACGCAGTAGGTCGACGCCGCGCGGCCAACATTCATTACGCTCTCGAGCGGTCTTTCGCAACGCGCGTGTCGCTCGATTTATGGACCGACCTCGAGCATCGAGTCTCTCAGCGGGACAGGATTATCGGTACGAAGCATCTCGGCTGTCTTCGAGAAACCCAGCCACGACCACGACCACGAAGAAAACACCGCGACGAACGCCACGACGACGACGACGACTCGGACGACTCGGACGACTCGGACGACTCGGACGACTCGGACGACTCGAACGACTCGAACGACTCGGACGACTCGGACGAGGATATGCCGAGCACCACGCTTACTGGTACGAGCTTTACCGCTCGCGAGTCGACATTCGGACGCGTTTCGTGATCGATGCTGGAGCTCGCGTTTCAGGTGCGTTCGCTTCGAGTGTTAGGTGTAGTACCACTACCGATTGAAAGTTTGGCATCGAAAGTCTCTAACGCGAAAGTCTTTGGCAGCAACTGTGCATCTTTGGCAAATATTTTTGCTTTCCTCTCGCCGTTCTACGATTCTACGGTCTTGGATAATTTCGAGGTTTCTGGATCTACGGTTTCGTCGCGTTTGGCGGCGGCGGCGGTTTCATTCCGCAGCCAGCGGAACTTGTAAATGTTGTCAGATGCAGTCGCCTCGAGTACGTTTGCTATCGGAACTCTTTCGCGCGATAGTTTACCGATAACAGCGAGTTTGCGCGCACTTTCCGATTACGTCGGAGGAGTGATAAAATCGCGGTTCGTAGATCGTAGACCGTTCTCCTTTGCGATCTTTGCATTTTATAATCTTAGCCAATCCTAAGCAGGATTTTCGTCAGGACAGATTGTCAGTCGTATCGTCTCTGAACCTTGGCGTTTCGTACCTTGATGTCTCGGATGTTCGATCGATCGCTAGCTCGGTCCGAGGCTCGGTCATTCGCGATAAACCTGAAAATTCTCTCGTTACTATAACGTTCGTGATGTAACGAATCGTGGAAGTTGTCGTAATGTTTCGTCGTGTTACGCGTTTCGCGTAAAGTAGATACGCAACGCGGATTTAATCGAGACGAAGTAATTGAGGAAGTTGGACCGTGGAAATAAGCCGAGTAACCTTGAAATCGAGTAGCCGAACCTAAAGCAAAACGTGGTCGCACTGTGCGACGGAACAAAATGATATCGCAGGGTTCAGGGTTGATCGTGGATGCGACAGATCGCCGCGATATCCTTTCGTCGCTACGCGAACGTACAAGAACTCGCCCGTTCGTAGCAAACAAGTGGAATTTCGATTCGTCACTCTGTAAGACGTTCTTCCAGATTTCTAAGGTTCGGTTCTCATGCTCCTTTAGCCCACTGCCTTTTCCGTAGCCTTTTCTTTTTGTTTCGCGGCTTGAAAGAACGGTTTCCGTGCTGCAACTCGACCATGCGATCCGCCAGTTGCTAATCTACGCTTTACGGTACTCGCGGATAATGCAGCTTCACGGATGATATTCAAAGTTGTTTGATTTTCTGCAGCTCCAAGCCGTCCGTCTCTCTCTCTCTCTCTCTCTCTCTCTCGCGCGCGCTTACGGCGTCTCGTCGATTCTTAAATCCTCTGGTTTTTGTCAGCCGCTTCGGTTTAGGACTTTCTAAACGTTTCTAAAATAAGGCGCGCTCGTATTCTTCCGATCGTCAGGCTTTACGGCGCGTTGAATTCGCGGCGCTATGCGATAAACTTTGCGGGAATAGGTTCTTTCGATATAATTTTGAGAGATGAAATTGTTTCGCGGGAGATCGCGACTCTCGAGGATTTCAAGGATGCGTAAATCCGCAGAAAAATTATCAGCACAGTGCGCAGGAATGTACAAAATATCCAAAGTAGACGGTTGCTTATTATCGTGTTTGACGGACGAGGGAAATTTCTATTCGTGTGTTTTTTTTTTTTTCTTTTCTTTTTCTTTTCTTTTAGTTACGTCGTGTACGCAAATAAATAGGCGTTTCTTTGGTTACGTTCGTAAGGATACAGGATGGCGCGAACTTTACCGCTTTGGACATCGATATCGATACGGTTGATTGTATTCGCAAGGTTGAATATCTGAAAGAAATCGAAGAACCAACGTCGTTGTTGAAATCGTTACTATTATGCGAAACAAACAAATACGGAAATACCGCTGCGGCCGACTCGCGATGCGAGTGGCACGCGAATCAATCTCTATTAAAGATGCGAGAAACTCGAACGAGTCATATCCGCCTCGTCCAAAATCGAACGTAACTCTCGGAAAATGGAAAGCAGAGCGCCAATAGATCAAACTGTCGAAGCGCCCTGTTACCGTAACGTGATTCCACGAACACGAATCGGTACCGTGCGAGTCGAACGAAACGCAGGAAAGCACGATAAACGCAGCTGGCTCGGGACTTCTTCTAATTAGCTGCGATCCGTCTTCGTAAAGCAGAACGGGAAAAAACCACGGTACAAGCACCGCGTTAACGTTAAACGCGTCGATCGGTTTTCACAGCTTCTCTAACCCATATTCAAGACGAACATTGGCTTATAACTAGTTACTCGCGGTCGATCAGCGCCACAAGAAATGGCGCGGCTCGTGTATCCTGAATCCATCGGATCACACGAGCACGCGAAATCGCTACTCGTCGCTCGTGTGCGATCCTAGTTGCAGCTGCCTCGGCGTAAATGAAAGTCGGAGGAAGAGAAGGGTTTAGGTCTAACGTGTTTCAACGTAACGACGATACGTTTGACCGTTTATCTCGCGTTTATCGATAAGCTAATATCGAGTCGATACGGATATTAATTCGGGCATCGCTCGTGGACCCGCCGCCATTGTTTGACGTCACGTTACCGATCTCCTGTAGCGGTTCCATCAAAGCGATCTCGACGATTCAGCGGTTCGAATTAAAACTATGGTTCTTGCGTGGTTTTATCGAAACCTATAAATTGATCAAAAATATAGAACAGCTTACTCTGTAGTTAGAACAAAGTATAGAATCGGTACAGTTGAACGATACTCGAGGAAGCGTTTTTTACGCGCTATCGATATAATAAATCACCGTACAACGGTGGTCGAATGATTCGTCGTTTAATTGGCTCGAGAGAAAATTGTAATTTCGCGTATCCGAAGCATAAAAATGTGTATTGTTTAATCTTTTCTCTATTTTCGTATTCGTATTCTCGGACCCATCGTCATTGATCGTCTATCAGCGAGGTAGGAGCAGATAGTCGGATTTTCGACCAGAAACTCGCAACACGATTCATCGCGATTTATAAATCGTACAGACGCGTCGAGACGACGAAAATCTTGCCTCTGTGGACGAATATATCTCGATCAGGTACATCGATCGTCACGGATATGGTAAAACTGAGTCACCAAACTAACTTTACGCGACTTAAAATTAACGCTTAAGACCAGGGTTCGAGATAAAGAGAGTCAAAGTAAAGGATAAGTCCTTCGTCGAACCACGCTGTCGAACTACGTCGTAAAACCTGCTTAAAAGCGAAGCTAGAACTAAAGACAGATACAGAGAATAGTTAGGTACGTCGAATCGCAGTCCTACTGGACCTATACCGAAACTATGAACACCGTGTTAGATCCATTATCGTCTTAATTATGATCATTACGATTTGATAATGTTAAGAAGAACCGAGGATAAGGGAGTTGTCAACTTTTCGCTTTAACGCGATAAGTTGAACAACGTATCTTCGTGGAAAAGACGCGCGAAACGGACTCAGCCTGGATGTTCTTGCGTTAAATCAATTGCAGCTAAAACACGCGCGTCCCACGGCGTCCCACGACGGGCGCTAATAATTTACCGATCTATCTTTTGATTAATTAAAGCCAAGACGCACGCATCCCACGTTGGCTGTCTAAGCTGAGAGTTAAAATCTGAAATAAAGCTGAATCTAAAACTCGAAAGTAAGGTGTACACCACGCACCATTCATCTCTCACAGAACGATTACGTATACATCGTAGATGTATGTTATGCCTACTCTGTATCTAGTTTATAATTAATTAAAGCTAAGACGCGCGCGTCCCACGGTCTCCCCCCCCCCCCCGCCAGGGCTGTCCACCAGTTCAGTCTGGTTCGTCCAAAATTCTGTTCGATGTCTCTTGGTGATCTAAACCGGTCTGTATTAAAGCAGTTCTTAGCTTGATATCGTTCTTCGAGCAGTAGCACTCTGAGAAGTATTGGTACGAGAATCGTCTTACAAATGGCGATATGTTTCCAATATCGGAATTGAATATCATATTTGTTTTCTAGAATATAGAATAACGTTTGGAATAGTACTTCGAGATGCTAATATTTGGAAAACGATGCCAATTACCGGGACCCATCGCGGGGAGGTCCCGTTGTATATCGCAAATTAATCCTGTCTATCGTTAAAATAGGATAATCGTTCAAAATTAGCGGAACGATTGTTATAAATCAATAGTAAGAATCCTCTGTATTTTATACAGGATTTACGTACAATTTTATTTACACATAAGATTTTAGAACAATTTACACATTCGTTCTAGCTTAGCTCTAAGCATATACCGTTGTCGAGCAATTAATTATTACGCGTATAAATATAATGTTTTCACACGTGCGACTCCTCTGTTTTACTTGCTCGTAGAAGATCGTGCTAAAGTATTGTTCTCAGTCAGTCATTGATCGAATTACTTGCGTCGTTTCGTTCAATAACGACGCGATTGATAACATAATAATTGTTTAATATACGATAGAATTTCGTCTACACGGTCCTGTCGTGGGACAAATACTTGCACTGCTTGTCCTTGTATTACTTAGGATTTTTCGTCCATATAATCGTAGTTTAGGACTCGGATAATAAACGAACTTTATTATTATTGTAACTCGGTTTATTTAACCGAGCACACCAACCAAGATATTTGTCCGAATAAAAGGATGGCGCTCAGAGGGCGTGAGAAACGCTCTGATTTTCTTTCGAGGTCGATATTTCGGAACACGACCGTCCTTGGTCAACGGTCTCGCGAATATGTAACGTTTCCAATGATTTTACCACTGGAAACTTGAACGTTATTTTCGATCATCTCGGAAAACGGGGCACCATATGAAAACGATCGATTCTATATCATGGACGTACTTTTACGCGAAGGATCATCCCTTGTTCGATCGTGCCACGATTTCCGAAACATCTGCCTTTGTCTACTTGTTTATACATACGTAAGAATTCCTCTATTGCGGTGTTGTGGCAATTAAGCCGTAATGTAATTTTGCAACTGTTTCCTGCGCGAGTTAATTCAATCGAGACGCGATCTTAAAAAAAAGATACCCGAGTCGTATTTGCAAATATCTTTGGCTGCGGCGTTCTCCACTGTACGCAATGAAACGCGGATTGATCTACCCACACCGAAGCCCCGACGCGTTTCAAGTCGGTTAATTATAACCGTATCTCTCGAGTGGTTAACCTTATTCGAGGATTAACAGTTTACGATCGCGCTAATACACAGGATGTTCGCGTTAATCACAGGGCTTCTTCCTCCTCCTCCTCCTTCTCCTCTGCTCCTCCTCCTCTGCTCCTCCTCTGCTCCTCCTCTGCTCCTCCTCTGCTTCTCCTTTTTCTTCGTCTTCTTCGTCGTCGTCGTCGTCTTTTTCTTCTTCTTCTTCTTTCTCTGTCATGAATGGAGCGAGCTGAACGTGACAGGAGAGAAATTTCTCTGTTCCTTACGGGGAACGCGAATGATTTATGCAAAGCGAAAAAATCGCATCTATATTGCTGGAACTACGTGCGAGCACAGTTGAAACGGAAATAGCGAACTCGACTGTTGTACGATCAGTCTCGTTCTGTTTAGATTAGTCTCGAGGCAGATGATGTTCTTTACGATGTTTTGTTAGACTTTCGGAGGATGTTACCGTGTTCGGCAAATTTGTAAGAGGTTCGTTGAAGATGATCGAGTTTCGCAGCCAACGATGGCAAGCGAATCGCGATATTCGTAATAAAGTTCTCGAGACTGGTCGATTCTCCTGCACAGCGATGGTAAGAAAGTCGAAGGCGGAGGAAGTAGGAGCGAAGTGTGCGAATTTAAAAAGATTTCGTAAATTACGAATCAGCCGATTACAGCTTAAAGCTGCGAAATGGAGAGAATGATCCGCAATGGGAATCTCTTGTGATTCGTGTCAAGTCCCTAACGTTGTTAATTAATACGCAATTGTCCAAGAGACGCTTCGTTCTATTCCTAACGTGGAATACATATATCGGGGTATATTAGGGGAAAGTAATTGCTATCCTCGAAAGATAGAGAACATCAACGCTTTAGTTGCTCGGTAATTGCCCATTAAATGTAAGTAAGAACTGGTACGTTTAATAGTAATCAGTCTGTAAGAGTCTCCCTCGCTAAATTATCTCTTTTGTCAAGTTAAGATCAACGAGATGTGGAAAAACGATCTCTCGGTTGTCCTGCGATTGTAATTACCGAACGCACAGCGTATCAAGCGACAACTGTTTACAGCGTAAAACTGTTTCGATAATTAGTCGGTGAGACCGCAATTTACGTAAATTAAGACCGCGTGTCACAACGAGGAGAAATAATCGTCACGCTTCAAAAAAGGAGAAAGTTGGTGTTTTAGTTGCATCGCGATAAACGGCAACGATTGGAAAACGAATAATGGGCGAGACAAAAAGAATTCGATAAAACGATCGTTGGACTAGCGATCGGTCTATGAGAATATCTTTCTATTCGATTAATATCGCGTTCAATTGCGTAGATCAACGTTAAATAAAGTACGAAATACATACCTGTTGAATCGAGCAAATCGTTCACTATTCTGATAATTTGATCATCGTTATATCGCGCGACAACGAATTATTTCTGAATTAACAGCAGCACACGGATCGTAGGTTTGCCGAAACGATTATTCGATCGTGACAGGTTTTGCTCGAAACAGCGATACGTCGGAAGAACGGAATTAAAGTTCCACGCGTAACAGGAACGTCGTTTCACGCCGAAAGAAATTCTATACAGTTACAGCACGATTATGCCATTTTCGCCGGCATAATCCAAACAAAATTTATCTTGTACACGACACACTCTGCTAATTAAACCTGCGCGTTCTTTTCAACGTTTATACGTGTACACTCTTCTAATCACTCGAACAACGTTACACAGCGAAATTATAATTACTCGTACTGGCGGTGAATATGCAGAAAACGTAGGAGAAAGAAGGAGAAAGAAGGAGAAAGAAGGAGAAAGAAGGAGAAAGAAACAAAGATAGAGGAATTCTCGATCGTCTCGCGGCACGAGAGTTTAATCCCGCGGAGCAAATGGAACGGCCATGATCGTTGTTCTCGCGCGTTGTTCTGCCATTTTCTCGCGTCGCGTCGAGCTGGACGACGAACGAATAAAGCGAAATTCTGAATGGTAAAAATGTGGAAACGAGGGAAGCAACGAAATTGCGGTTAACGCGTTTTATCCGTGCGATCTCCGAGCGAGAGACTTCCGTAACCGGTGCCAACTCCGTCGAGTACGACATCCCGGTTTTAGCCGCGAATAGTACTAATTACCGCGGGTAGAACAACCTCGAACGACACGCCGCTTCGCCTCGATCTCGCTAATTTTAATTGCGAGCACGAAGCTCGCGAATGGACGGGAATGGCGTTGCCAGGCTGCAATATGGAAAATCGTCGGCCCAAATAAATTTTAATTGCGCTCGTGAATGAGCAAAGGCGCGTTACATCGGTTCGATCGGTTGTAAATCAGTTGCGTAAGCGCGTGTTAAATCGCTTTTCAACCTTACGATTTGTATTAGGTATTGGCGCGTGAATGATGGCGTTTCGCCGCGGGGATATTTATCGGCGTAATTTAGATTTCGTGTATAGCGGGAGTTTGCCAGTAGGTTGTTTTCTTTCTTTGTTTCTTTCTTTATTTCTTTTCCAGCGATGTTGAAACAGCGGTAGGTAATTAGATTTTTAGTCGAACAGTCGAGGCGAGGATAAACGGAGTGGCGTTCGAGGCGATCGGCTATTTTTAGTTGAAAAACGGGGCTCTCTCGCGAAGGTTATCCTATTGGAAGATCTTTGCGTTTAAAGATTCGGAGCGTACGTTGAAAAATCCTCTTCCTGCATTCTACTTGAATATTTCTTCGGGAAACATCGATAAAGAAACGTTGTACAAGTGATTAAAACGGCGAGCGATCTTCTCGGAATACTCGGAATATGAAGAAGCGTTATCGCGGTAAGTAGAGTTCCGATAACCTGGCCGATTCCAGCGGAATGCGTTTCCAGCAACGTGTTTCAGGAAGTCGTAAATTGTCACTTTTTACATTACCTTTTACGCTTTGTGATCGCGGACGATTTGACGCATTAGCAGATATCGAACGATCTCGTACGACGGAAACAAACTTGTCAGGCGTTTCGGTTCGATAGAGAAATATCGAGTCGACGATAACGACGCGGCGGCTTCCGAATATTATTATCGAACGATCGAGCAGCGCGCTCCGTCTTCGACACGAATTCCGTTCAGTTTGTCTCGGTCTATCTCCGTACAGTTGCTTTCCTGCTGCCGTTTGGCGAACGACATATCGCGCGCAAAGTACGCTTTCGGCAAACCTGATATTCCATGTTCGAGATCCCTCGCAGCGAAGGCAAGCTAAAACAGCGACAAACGCATCGAACCTCTGGCACGGCGAAAATGACAAAGTATTTGGTGACGCGACGTAAACGCTGTGCGCCGGATCGTAGCGTCGCGAGCCACGGTAATACGTGGCAACGCGCGATAACAATTATTCAGGGGCGAAAAGAATCGGTTATCCTGGTCGAACCAATAATATCCAAAGCGTATCTCGCGGCGATCGACAGGAACTAACTGGAACGTGCAGCATGATGAACGGGCTGTGGCGAAGGTCTTTTCACGAGGTGTGCTCTCGCGCTGTTACAAATACACGGACACGGAACGAAGGAAAATGCATGCTTCCGACCGCGAGAGCACCGGTGCTGGCCAGCGAAGCATGGAGAAACAGCATCGACCGGTACAATGAAGGGGAGAGAAAAATAAACGGCAGACGATACGGGGATGCTGGGAGGCGAAGAGGTAAACACGAGGAGAGCGTGACTCGGTGCAAACGAGAAAATAAAACGACACCGAACCTAGAGGGGAATACGTTAACGAGCCGCGATCTCGCGAAAGAGCAGTGGAACGATGATCCCGAGAGATTTTAATGGGACCAACGAGAGTAGAGACGAGATTCAACCCCCTTTCGTAATAGGATTTCCTTCTCTATTTTTCAACCAACTCGAGACACGCAAATTATCAACCTTTCGCAGTTTGAGCAGTTTCTTTCGTTCGATCGCTGGTCTCGAATCTGTTATCCGTGGCAACAGATTACAGACGCGTAGCATCTGTAGGCAAATTCGTTCGTTTTAGCTTCAGACACGCCTTCGCTCACGAGCTTAGTCGGGGCTCGGTCGGGATCGTGCGTCGTAAGAAGAATCTAATTCTACGTTGCGATACGAACGCGAAGAACCATCGAATTCGACTCTTCTCTCGTATACGTACTTTGTATATGCTTTGCGGAGCGACCAACTAACTTTGTCGTTTCTGTTATCGGATATTTTTCGTCGTATTTTGCCTCGTATTTTGCCTCGTATTTTGCCTCGTATTTTGCCTCGTTCCTCGGCTCCTCCGTGCGTTTCGTCAAACGAATTACGTCAGTCCGATTGGCGTTGCAGACTCTGCGAAATGGATCGCACGCGATTCGACGAAACGATATAGACGAGAAAGTGTCATTTCCCTTGCCAAGCGAACGCTAACTTTTCGAATTTTCGAGCTAAATTTCAAACTGCGCGAGTATTAATCGCCACGCAGCCGATACAATTTCAAAATGCTTTACGTACGACGTTTTACACGATATATTCGTAAAACATACGGTGTACGAATACTTTGGCGCGTCTGTGTGTAAACGCTCGTAGCACACCCAAAGGCGGACTGTAAGCGTCTGCTCGGCAAGAGTTCCGTTCGAGACCGAAACCACCGGCGGTTTCTTAACGGTATCGCGAGTTACGTCGAACAGAGTATATACCTGTCGGATGTTCTCCAAGGGAACGGCGAGGTGGAGGCGCGTATGTAGGTCTCGCTGCGCGATTGGTCGAACCAGGTTCGCGGTGCGCTGGCGGGTAGGACACGGCGCTCACTGTCGGGGCTTAAACTCACCTGTTGCACCTGGCTCACGGCGTGGTCACACACCGGAACCCCCCCATGATTTTGGAAACTGGTCTTGACTATACGATCGGTGACCCATATTCTCCGCCGTCTCTACGCTTAGACATCGGCGAAAGATGAGATCCGATCGGTCGGCCGGCCATTTGTTTCGATTCGAATTCCTCCGCGAATTTTTCCAATTCGCTCGCTGTTGCGACTCGCGATGATTTATGCTTGGTGGAAAATACGGACCAACTCCGTGGGACAGGATAGGTTTCGGTACGAACCTGTGTCGGCAGGCTGAGATATTTTTCAACGTTTCGACGCGTTTATTAATTCGCTCGTTTGTTGATCTCCGTACACCGTTGGCAAACGGTTGGATACTCGAATTGTCGCGGATGTAATGGCTCACGAAAGTGCTCGAATATTCGCAGAAACTTTCTATGAATATACGGGGTGACCGGTTTTAATCCGGAAATGCGAATTACCGGAGTCGAGACTGGAATTTAACGACTGCGAGCAGGACAGACAAGACACACTTTGGTGTAAAATTATTTCTTCTTAAATGGAATCGCGCGTTTTTCGATGCGTCGCGACGTCGTCTCCGTAAAATTGCTATTGTCGCGTTCGCGTCGAAAAATCTCTACCTCGAGCGAATATCTTCCTCTTTAACTTTGGTTTTGAAAAATCCGTTCCACGAAATACGAAGGAGGGCGCGTAAGACACGACTTTTCCCTTCGTTTGCCTCCTCTTCCGTTTGCGAGATAAGAGTTTTAACTCTATTAGATATTTTAATATCTACTAAACCGATAGTTTTCTCGATCAGATTCCATTAAGAAACAAAAAAAAAAAAAGAAAAAAAAGAAACCGTGCATGTCACCTTCCTACCGCCCGAATTCCTCATTTGTCGAAACGTTGTTTCCATGCAGCGCCGCGTAGTTTACCAGATTTACGGATCGTTTATAGATCAAAGTCGGACACCCCGTATGTGATGTACCGTACGCGTGCAGTACAAAACATTTTAAGCTTTCGTTGGCAGCGAGACGAGACACCAGAATCACGATGAGACTGGCGAGTTTTGAAACGAATGCAAAGGTTCGCGCGCCGCGCAAACGCGTTCCGCGAACGTCTTCGGATTGGTTTCGCATTTTACCAGCGCGATCATCGTTGACAGATCGCGCGTTATTTAGAACGCTGACGCAGAGCGTTTCGTCGTACAACGTGCACGGATAATGTGCGCGTAAAAACGTTCTACGGCAAACGCACGGATGCTTTCACGAGCCCGCCACGCGTCGCATTAAAATTCTCTTGTTTCGCCGTAGATCGACACCAGAGTCGGAAAATGGACAAAAATCGAGCTTATCGCGCTTCTCTCGTCTCGTAATCTTCGAGTTCCGGTAGACGTACCGAAACATTTGACCCGTGGTGCATGCACGAGCAACACGAGGCGAAATGACTAATGACCGATCAGTGCCTGTAGCTCTCGTGGCTCGGAGAATTATGCACACGCGTGAGACGCGTTTCTGTGTTTCGTTTTCGAATCGTTTTGGTCGATAGGGAAGGATGGAATTGGAATGGCGGACAGGAGAGAGGCGATAGCCGACGATCGTTGGGTGTAACTATTACTTTGCCAACTGTGCTACGATGCGTGATATATGTTATTTGGAAGAGGCTAAAGTGTTTGGGACGGTACGGGGTAAATGGAAGTGGAACGTGGCGCGGAGGCAGTTGATCGGGATATCCTGCAACTTGGAAATCACGCGCCTATGGGACGTGCGCTTGTTTAGAGTCGTAAAGAGTTTATGGAAAAATGGAATTGGGCTGAAGCGTGTAGATAGTACTCGGAGATTGCGAGTGAAATTGTAATTTGTGGGACAGGTTGGAAGCTCGAATGTTGTACGATTCGTGATTTATGTTATTTCGGGCATTGTATGCGGCGGTCGAGCGTTAACACGAAGACGGCGGGTAAAGCGCGGCGATTAGATTTTGTACGACGCGCTTTACCATGAATATTCGCTGTCAATTTTGCGAATATTGGCGCGCGGAGTAGAGATAGGGATCTTATTTCGAGCGAGTGGAATTAACTTGATCGTCGATAAGGAAATGGAAATGGAGTCGAGCGTGGCAGAGAGGAGCCGAGAGGAGCCGAGAGGAGCCGAGAGGAGCTGGAACTCGCGGATGATATTGGCAAAACACGGAGACGGAAAGGCTGTTCCTTCTTATCGAGTAAAAAGCAAATTGTCGTACTCGCGAGAGAATATAAATCACGCGAAACCGCAAGTTTCGTAACGAGTGTCCCTTGTACCGTAAAGTATATTCGTAGCGCTGCAAAAATAGGAATCCTACCTACTCTCCGAGCTGTCTCGCGCGTTTAAATATTGACAAGCGAAAAGAAGAAACAAACAAAGATAGAAATAGAAAGAAAGACGCAAAAGTGCGACGAAACGCGACGAAACGCGACGAAACGCGACGAAACGCGACGAAACGCGACGAAACGCGACAAGGAATTACGACGACGCTTTGTAACTTCTGCGAAGATATACAAAGAAAGGGGAACTGGGTTTCGATACCGCGTACCGCGATATGCGAGAAGTAACGCGTTGCACGACAGGTGAATTAGAGAATCGAGTTTAGAACGTGGCGGAGAACAAGTAACAGCGAGTTAGGTTCGCATGTTGTAACCTTGAAAATTACGCGCAGCAACGCGCCATTTTTATCTTTTTCTTATCTTTTTTCAGCTTTATAAAGTGTTTAACGCATGTGCTAATGGGAAAAAATGGAATTCGATTAAGGTGCAGCGGAGAGCAATGGCGAATTGGAACACCTTACAACCGACCAACACCAACGTAAATTATATACTTAATGATATACGTTTTTTTTTTCCTCTTTGGTCTCGAGCTACACTCAGGTATCTGCACATTAATGGAGAAACAGAACTCGATTATAGCATAGTTGAGAATACGTTGCTACAGACTGGAATTCCTCGTAACTTTGAACGCCGATCTCGACCAACAGATTTGTAATTAATGCGTTTCTACGAAGCCGGGTGATGTGTTGAGATAAGAAAATAAGAATCGGCCAGAGCACGTTCTTTAACAGAACTAGTATCGGCAGATCGGAATTCTTTACGACATCGGAGCTGCCATAACTCATACTCTGGTTGAATTCTGATTGAATTCCGATTGAATTCTGATTTAATTCCGATTTAATTCCGATTTAATTCCGATTTAATTCCGATTGAATAGTATTCTGATCGAGTCGCGATTCATCGGGATTTTGTGAAGCCTGCTTTTGCGAAATATTATGAAGATCGTGAAACGGAGAACTACTACTCTTCTTGCTGTTATTGGAATTGGATTCTGATTTTGTAATTATCTTATATTGTGTTTCAACAAATACGCGAAAGACATATAGCCTGTGTAACGACATTGTTAGTTTTAGCAGTTTCCAATTGAACACCGTTCGAACTGAAATTGAACGCAAAGCGAATAATCGAAGCTTTTGAGCGTCATATCGGACGTTATTAACTGTTACGCGTTGTATCGATTCCAAATACTATCTGTAATTTTATAGACTGTGCAAACGCAGTTGGCGAGTATATTCGTACTCGTAATTCGACGGTTCTTAGAATTCGATCAAGAGCATGGAAAACGGTAGCGATTATCGTTACATTTTCACGGTTCGTGAATTTAATAAACTCTTTGAGTTTAATCGTATAACGAACCAAATTTATCAAAAATCCTGTCAAAATAAACGGTACCCAACGCGCGGGCGAAAGACGGCAGAATCTTGGAAAAATTCGAAATTTATTTGCTATTTTCTATCTCGTTATCGTTGCTGATTATTATCTGCTTGTTAATTCTGCGAAACGGAGACTCGATTCCATCTACTCGGACCGTGAACACCATGATAAGATTGGGAAAATTTATAACACGGGCAAAGTTGGTCATAGAATTTCATATAGTAGCCGGCAGCTTATAACCTTGATGTAATTTTATGTATCTATAAATAAATAAATATATATATATATGTATGTATGTATGTATGTATGTATGTATGTATGTATGTATGTACGTGTGTATAAGGGAAAGAGAAAAACGAGAATTTTCGCAGAATTCAATGTTCGTTCGATTAACGCGAAATAATCGTTTATCGATACAACGAATAATCGGCTGTTTAGGCAATTTTACAATCTTTTGGAGTTGTACGTTTATAACAGATATCTCGTACGATCTGAGCAATGCGTATAATTTAAATATGCCGCATAAATTTCCTGAACTGCACATTTCTAACTAGTATCTTTCTATGTAAATTAGATTTGTTGTACACTTTACCTACAGAGAAAAAGTTTCTATAAATGTTGAAACGCTTTCGCAAGCCGCTGTACATAACGCTTCGACTTGTAGCACCGCAGAATCTACATTAATCCGCAACGTACTTGGTTATTACCGGCATTTAATGGAGGAGATAGAGATTCGAATGGAACACGATGGAAACGAACGATGATGCCTCACTGACCCGGCGTACGATTTTGAAAACTGGTTTCCACGATTCTCTGTTGCCTCTAACGCTTCCGCGGTTAACCAGACGTACGGACGAATTTAAGGTTCCTTAAATTAAACTTAATGGTCAAAGACGAATTTAAGGTTCCTTAAATTAAACTTAATAGTGAAAGACATTAGCGGCCTCTCGCTGGAATATATAAGTCATCGGCTAATGGTATATCGGTGCTATTTACGATTTTGAAAACTGGTTTTCGATCGATTTAGAACATGCGTAAAGAACGCGTAAAAATTGATAGAGTAACGAGCAGTATCAGTCGCTCGGTATCTCGCGGTCACATAAGTCAGCCAATTTTCCATGCCGAGGCAGGTTACGTTTAGTTATGGTTCGCGCGTTTCGGTAGAACTCGGGACTCGAGTCGTCGTCTACCTCGTGGAAATAAGACGTCTCTCTGTCTGCCGTTATCGAGATCTTCTCGCGATACGTAGCAGTCGATTTTTAAATCGCTTTGGAACTTTACAGCCTGCGAAGGAAATTTATTGCCAGTGGAAACGTATTCGATACCGGAGAATAAAAAGGTCCGGAAATTGATCGATTCGGTTAAGGTGCTTGGAACAGATGAAAAGCTTTTTTCCTTTCTTCTTCCTTTTTCTCGTGACGCGTGGGATTTCACTTTTACGCAAGTCGTCGCTTTGCGTTTTTTGTTGTTCGCGCTGCGAGTTAATTTATCGACGTAAATCGATACTCGGAAACAGCGTAATATCCTGGATATTGATCGAAATGTGAAAGTTATCGATACCTTCGTTCTTTTCTCGTCGCGTCGCGTCGCCTTTAAAATAATTTTCTCGTCGTGTCGTGTCGTGTTTAAAATAAGACGGGAATATTCTGGCATGGAAGACAAATTTTCCACGCGATACGATTGTCTGACAATAGAGATCGTCAACGTGCCAAATTGCTATAAATAACCATCGTAGTAGCAAGCTCCGAGATTTCGAATAATTTACCGTTTCGTTATGCCGTTATCGCGTTAGCGATGTGTTATCGCTTTACAGGATGTACAGGGCGTTGAAAGAAGAATTTGCAATTTCAAGGACTCGCAGTAGTCACGAATCGTAGGAGAGACGACAGATGCTCGCTCGATTTATATTCAGTTTGTTTCAGATCCTATGATTTGGCGTTTATTAGTTGTCAACGTCGCAATTAAATATCATCGAGCACGTAAAAGTTTACGTCGTTGACGCGAACGAAAAATCACAACAAGATGCAAAGTTAATATTCCTCTCTCTCTCTCTCTCTCTCAACATTCAACTTTCAACATTCGCACGAATAAATTAACGAATCGACGTACGAACGGTATATTCATAAATAATTCCCTATTGTGTTATACATATTGTCCGACATACGTTCGTTCTCCACACATTGTTGCAATTTAACCAGATACGTTGCTCGTTACGCACGAGTAATTTGATCCCATAAGGTATCTATTCTAAAGAGATACTAAATCATAGCCTATACTGAAAGTAGCGATCTCGGAATCCACATAAATTGATTAAACATTTTTTATTCCGTTTACGGGTATGCTGCGTACAGGTCTTGTAGGTTAAGCGTTACAGGAAATTACGCGTTAAAATGTTCGATTCGTTTCATCAACGCTGCGCATTCGATATTTATTTGGACGGCAAGCGAAAACAGGGACCTTGAGTAACCGCGTTGAAGCGCAAGGTAAGGATCGGTCGACGATGGTGGACGACCAAGTCGTCCTATTTCTATTTAAATAAAACATACATACGTATCGAGCATATACTATAGGACGCGTCAACTTTAATGTCGTAGCAAATGTCGTAGCGTTTCGCGTTAATAAAAGTAGCTGTTTCGTAAAATGTACAAAGATTTTTGCACGCGACTGTACGTTCCCTTCGTCCTGTGTTCTTTGATCCTGCGCTCAGGTATCGGAACGAAGGGGTTTGAAGTTCGACGGGAGTTTGGTACCGACCGGGTAACGTTAAACCGAAGCCCTTCGCGATTTCGGAAGCTATTGTTATATACGTATCGTAGTCGCGACCTACATTCTGTTCAGCGTTCGGAATATTCCAGCGTAGCGAGAGAAAGGGTAGCAAGTGGAAAGAACTTTTTGCATCGGTGAATTACAGTCACGTTCTGGCATAACGTTAAGAATTCGTATCTATAGAACGATTATTGCACGCCGATCGGTCTTTCGATGAAACGATTCGAATAAAAATCGAATCCTACGAAGATTGTAACGGCGTCGAAAGCCTTAACCTCTCCAGTGGTTAGTTTCGAATATGAGAAAAGAATCGACAAAAGACTATGTCCGTCGTCTTCTTTTCAACGCGGAATGTCGTTCGATGCTTTTTTCTAGCTTCTTCCGTTTCGAGGCACAGTAATCCGCGTTACCGTAATTAAACAATTAAGGCTAGGGATACATCGTTTTCGCTCAACAATCACGTTAAACGCGCAGGTTGCGCGGTAATAGATCTTGTCGTCCACGACGAAAAACGATACGTTGCTTAGCGACGAACCATTATTGAATAAGGTTACGCTGTTTGAATTCCAAACTAACGTATACTTACTTTGAGATTCATTAGCATGAAACGTTGGAGAATATCTATAAATAGAAGTTTTTCTACTCTTGCTCGATTAACTTACCGATAGACGGAGAAATAAAAATTCCACGCGATCGCACGGCTCTGCGGGTATCGTTCTTCTAAATTTTCCATGGCATTTACAATCGTCTATGCTTTACGATAGATAAATTGACGAACGTAATGTCTCGCCAGACGCTGAATATTCATTACGCGCGACTGACTAACGCGAGATCGTCAGCCTTCCGATTTAAGCGAAGTTGATCAATTTGTGTTGGCGTGTATCGTTGTTTCGTCGTTATCCGTTTGCAAAAAAATATAACGCCGATTCGCCGTGAAAGAAGACTGCGAATAAAATCAACCACCGCCTCGATCCATCGGCCGTTCCCGTCGTAAAATATATCGTAAAGTTATGCTCCTTCGGCCACGCATTCGCATAAATACGCCAAGGTCTTGCCTCTAAGGCTCCATTCATCCGGGGTTAGGTTGGAAATCTAGGCAGGAACATAAGCTACCGATGAAACAGCGATTCAGCGATAGTAGTAAATCGATCGTGGTCGATTCGGAGGGGCTGTTGCCGCGTCTACAAAAAGGCCCCGTAGTCAATTAACGATTCACCTGTTACATCTGGCCGAGGAACTGGTTCTCCCGGTGGCTGTAAGCGAGCGTTCGCGCGGCCACGCTCGTATATCTGGCCACCAGCATCCTTCCTTTTGCAAAACCCTTTGAACCTAATTGCATTAAAATAACGAGCCGCTTACGCCGTGTACGCGCCATCATAACGGAAGAGCGTGTCGCGTTTATAAATGATCGCGTGGCCACGTGCACGATACGCCATCGATACACCATCGACACACCATCGATACACCATCGATACACCATCGATACACCATCGATACACCATCGATACATCGTGTTCACCTGTTTCGAGTCGAACGGACATTGCAGGATTTTCGTTCGAACGTCGTTGACCGATTGGACACGCTCGATTTTTCCATGTAAATTGCCATTCCATTTTGATCCAAATTGATCTTCGTAACCGGCATCTGGTTTCCTTCTTCGAATCCGTATTCCGCCTTTTCATCTTTTTTCCTTAAACGCGCTGACCTGTCCTAATCGCGACAAGCGACGCGTCGCGCGATCGAAAAACAAACGCGAACAACGTATACGCGAGCTGGAGGAGACGAGGGAACGCTCAAACATCGGCGAGTTACGTGTACGTACTCGTATGCAAGTAGAGGCAAGGCAAGTGCAGCCGGATCGAGGCTAAACGCGTTGGTCGTTCACCGGAAACGCCAACGATTTTGAGGCTCGCTTGCAACAGCCTCGCGGCAATAAGGCTCGTTCCTTTAACGATCCACAATTAGACGAACAACTCCCACGCAACGTTGGAAGGCGCGCCTCTAGGCCAAGAATTTCGCCGTTATCCTTCGAAACGAAAGCTACCGTTGTTCGCACGACAGCCACGGATGCCTTCAATTGGATCAATTTTGCTAATAGGCGGACTTATCGACTTGACACGGTTTATTTTAACTTCGCTTAACGTAGGATATATACCTGGGACGGTACAACGAGCGATTGTGCATGGACGGCCGAAGGCGTATACGATGGTACGCGAAGTGTGTTCTTGTTGAGCGCCTTGTACGCGCTAATAGCAGTCAAAGGGTTAATGATTTCAGTAGTAGGAAACGTTGCGCGGTAGTGGTTACGTCGGAGGAGTTTCGAGTTTAAAGGCTTCTTCCGTCTATCGCATTCCTAACGTCTGGTAGGAGGAGGTCGTTTTTATCGGCTCGCGTTTAATTAAGATTCGAGGATTCGATCGGTAATTTGATTCGAGTAATCGAGCGGAGTAATTTTTCGTTTTTCTTTCGTCCTTTTTTCTTCTTCTCTCTTCTTTGTATTTCTGCATACCACCGTTGGAAAAAGCTATTTTTCTCAATCTCCCGTTGGATTTACTCTGCCGCTTTACTTCGTCCGCTAAGGTACGTCTTATTTTTTCGCGAATCGATTAGCTCGCTTCGGTTGTGTCTTTTCGTACTTGAATTATTGTTCGATCGTCCAACCTGTCTTTACGTATTTAGCCAGATATCCCGCGTTTATTAGAATGTCAATTAGTTATTCGTTCGCAACGACGAAGAGAGTACTGCCAAGAATTACGTGGTTGTGGATGTTTTCTGTGGATACGACAAAGGTTCGGCGGGGGTATCCGTGAAACTAGTTATATTTAAATATGGCGTTAATTGCGGCGCTAATTAAAAATTGAACGCAAATCGCAAAATAAGAACAAAGTCTACGGATGGACGGTGAAATCGCTGAAACGAATCTTGGGAAAAAGAACTCGAACGGACGAAATAAACGAGATACCGATAATCAGCTGTTTAATTTGAAAGTCGATAACTCTGCGCGATTGTTCTACGCATGGAATATAAATCACGAACGAGATCTATTAATCCTAATTAAGATATCGCTAATTCGTTATGACGTATAAACGATGCTCGGTTGTAAATTGAGAAACGAGATCCTATTGAAATTAATTTGCTTATCAGTCCCATTAATACTCGTATCGTGTATAAACCGATAATTTATTCGCATTGTACATCCAGCGTGAATAAAGAACTGGCGAAGGTAGAAGTCGGAAGAAAAAGAGGAAGAAAGAAAAAAAGAAAAAAAAAGATTCCTCGAAAAATACCTTCATGCGATCGCTACCGATAAAAACAAAAAATTAAAAAGGAATAGAAAAAGAAGAGTCACACTACCGTGCAATCAGCGGAATATTTCAAAATTACTTGTATTCGCTGGATCATTTAAACCTTCCAACTTGATACCAATTTACAAAAGCTTGTTTTCTCTAATTTTACTAATAACAATAATTATCCAATAATAATACTAACTACGTTAGATTGTACGGTCAATTACAATGAGCACTTTCTACGTACCATCGCAAAGTATACCGAACGTTGAACCTTATCATTATCTATACCTTTCTCCGTTTCGACACATCTTCGCCATTGTAGAAACAACACAGAGCGGTACAATTAGAAACTAACGAGGATCGTCGAAAGCATAAAACATTCGATAATAACACGTACCTGCGATAGCAAGATTATTATGATCGTCACTGGCGATGGGGGCGAAAATTTCAATGTGTACAGCGAGCGACAGAAGTACAGGCATTCTCGTAATCGGAGCGCGGCTATTCATGAAAATTCATGTTTTGTCGTGTGCCGTGTAAGAAACAGGCGTATTTTAAATTCACGGCAAGCGCGAATAAATTCGCTGCTAAATCGAGATTGCTAACAACGAACGCGACAATCTCTTGGATCGCGGATGCGTGTCTTCATCGAGGAAGGAATCGTTCGTCGATGTACCTCGATGTTATTGATAAAACGTTCGCCGTATCGATGGAAACTTGAAAATTCGCGACAAATTACGCTATATCGTTTGCTGTAGTTATTCGTTTGCCCCTATTTTTTTTTTCTTTCTCTTTTTCCTTTTTTCTTTTTTTTATTTCTTTTAACGCGCCTGTTCCACTTTTCCATCGGGGATCCTTTGGACGATAACGACCTTCTTTCGCAACATATCGACTAGAGTAACGCTGTATGGTACATCCAGTGCTATACCAATATCTAATAACGCGGATAAAACAATATTTCGCTACGCTATTTCGCTTCATCGCGCAATTTCCTACGTGAAAAATCGAGTTTGTACGAGAAACGAATACACACGCGCTTGCGAGAGTTTAACGCTCGGGGCGCTAATGATCATTTTTCCAGATACTTTGCGAAATTTGCGCTTACGTTTGGATTTTTAGGAAAGTCGATCGAGCAGAAGGTTCGTACCCGCCGTTAACGCGATTCGCGGAAATGGAGACACGTTATTCACCGCGTTCCGTGTTCTAGAATCGAGTGGATCGTACAAAAACTCGCCAAGCATCGATGATTCATTAAAATAGCGTGCTACGCGGTGAAATTCTCCTGGCAATCCATTTTCGTTTAATTTAATTTAATTTACGGACCTTCCTTTGGCAAATAACGGAATACGCATCGATCATGTCGCACAACCAATAAGTAAACTGAATTTTATGCGAATTCCTGTCCGCGTAACTCGCTTGATTTACCTGGTCGCTCGCTCGATCGATCGAACGAACGACACCCAAGCAGACATTTGTTTCATCCCCACCGAAGACGACAAGGATCGCGTATTTTTCCGTATAACGCGCATTCCCTGCGTTCTCCTAATTCCGAGTTTCCTACGAACGCGCAACAATCCACAGGCTAACTCCGACGCGTCCAAGCATATATCAGATTGTGCCGAAAGTTGCTTTCGTTCGACAAGGAAGCAACAGACGCGCGACATTTTTTATTTCGTACGATTGCATCGAATCGCGTGAAAATGATGGATTTTTCAGTAACGGGGCAGCAAATACGTCGTCCGATCGTCATATCGCGCGTAATTCGTAAATAGCGATCGTACGTAATTGGATAAAATAATACAAAAGAGAAGATGTTGCGCGTCCGTTGCCTGCCTAGAAAGCGAAGGAAACTTTTTAGACAACCCGATACTTTGCCGAGTCGCGGTGTATCCGGAAAACGGCGATCGTCAGCTTCCGGCGTCCGTCATCTCGCGCGGATCGTTTCGGTTTATTCGAGGGCCAATTACAAACGGCCACGGGATGTACAACTGGACGCTCGTAGTTTCCCTAACGAGCAGCCGCGCGAGTGCTCGGCGCCGAGATCGTGGTAGCTGCGGCCTGGCCGATATTAGCAAAAGCGACCGGACTAATGACCATAAAGGGATACCGAACGAACCGTTAACGTTATTAAGAATATGTACGTGCTGTTGTTGGTGCGCAGGACCGGCGGCTACCCTTGCCCGGAGGAAGCGAGACGAACGAAAGAAAGGCCAGCTTGAAAAACGAGCGAAGGAAGCGGAAGACACGGGCGAAACAGCGTTGAAAGTCGTACGGGGCTTCGCTCGCGAATATTTCTCCTTGATCTCTGGACAAAAATCATCCGACAACGGAACACGGGCTTCTCGTTGAAGCGTATCGATACCGCTGACGGTTTCGACGGCTCGGCTCGCCTAGCTCCCTGCAGATTTACTCGGCCTGGCTAATGGACACGATTAATAGGCCTTGCGGCTAATTACTCCGCTATCGCCTTTTTTACACCGTTTCCAGCCGAGCTCGTTTCTCGTCCAACAGCATCGATTATTAATGCGACGATCGCTCGAGGAATTGCACGATGGAAAGTATGGATAGGAATACGATTGGGTGAAAGACGTCGAGGATTGGAAGGAAGGGGTTGGTAATATTATTTCGTTCGTTAAACGGTGTTGGAAGTCGAATTTTTGAAAGTTCCTGGGATAACCGTGTTATGGCAACTGCTACTCGTAGTGCTCGTTAGTAGTAGACGAATCGAACGAGATTCTTCGTTCCCTCGATAAAGGTAATTTTGCTCTTTTTTCCTTTTGTTCCTTTTTTCGTTTCGGAACCGTCCATTCGATCATAGCGATGTTTGTCAGCGATCAGCCTCGTCGAACTTTAAAACTCAACAGTCTCGGTTTCGTACAACGTCGAACGATTCTCCTCTGCCAACTCTTTGTTTAAGCTAGGCGACGCGCGAGGCCTATCTCGTTAAATTCGATATTTCGTCATCGTTGGTTGAAAAGTGTTGCGCAGAACTAACGGTTCGTTGCTACCGCCACTCTCTCGATCGAAACTGTAACGCTCGGCCTTTTTGTCATCCCGACGTCCGAGCAAAACGCGATACATCTCGGCGATTAACGGCATATCTCTCAGAAACTTAACGACGTTAATAATCGACGGGACGACGATTTATCGGGAATAATAGCCCGTAAACTCGGTCGAAAGAGAGGGACCAGTTTCTCTCTCGCGGCTAGAGTCCATCCTTCGTTCGCTAGATCCAGGTTCTTTGCGTCCATTATTCACCGTGGAACACCGTGACGACGCGCGTAACGCGTTCGAGATTAGAACCGACAGCCAGAAATAGGAATTCGTCTCTTGGTCTTGTCTCTCGCCACCGGTCTCGATCGGTGTCGCGCTCCTCTTGCTTCTCTCTCTCTCTCTCTCTCTCTTCCTCTTTCGCGAGCAGGTCTTAATCGAACGCGAAACGAACGCAAAGTACGCGGACGTTGTTTGCTCGGCGGATAACGCGCGTCTGTCGCGAGTCTCGTTTTGTCCTTTTCGACGGGCGAATCGCGTTGCCTCGACCATCCGAGAGACGAGAACAACGCGAACGGCGAAGAGAAGAGAGCGGCAAAGTTTATTTGAAAGTGGAGATCTCTGTCGATGTTTATCTCGATTTCTGTTTCACGAGTTTTGAAACGTACCTGTAATTGGATACGCTGCCTCGCCAATGTATTCGAATCGAACAGATAGCATATTTCGCAATTAACGTTTTCGATCCGATCCGATCTTTATCGATCGGTACATCGCGTAGCGAATTATTTAAAAGACAAATCGCCAGAAACTACGGCTCAGACTGTTAGGACTAAAAAAACGAAGGTTTATAGAGCGCTAATCTCGTATGTTATCCGATTTCTCGATTTTCGTCGATATTTAAGAACTTGCGCTAAAACGTTGGACGAACGAAAGAAGCAACGACGAACGTACGGTTTGAAACGAAATTTCGAAATTTCGGATCTCGAATCTCGTCGAATCTCCGAAGCTCGTCGTTGTCCTTTCGGCGGCGATCTCTTCTATCGGTCGAAGGAAGCGAAACGGCTCGCGGGGCCATCGGCGCGTCCGCGGTGTCCCGCAGGGCAAAAATACCGCCCGATCCTGACTAATAACCGTGATGGCGAGAAACGGCGGTGGCGCGCGCGAACGAAAGAACCGGAGGCCGCGGCAAAAAGCGGGAGAAACGCGCAGGGTGGCTGATCGATGATGTCAGACGAGCGGAAAGGATGCGCGTTATCGACGCGTGCACGTGCGCTGGTATTCCGCAATTAAGTGGCCGCCTTCGTCTCCGCTTTTTCCCTCCTCTTTGCACCGGTGGCAAGAGAGACCGATAGTCGGCCGGTAGCACGTGCACGCGCCGAGGGGCCAGCCGGTGCGCGAGAACACGAAAAAGAAACACGAGACAAAACAAGAGAAAAAAAGAAAAAAGAGAGAAGAGCGGGAGAGGGGGAAAAGGATGGGAGCACGGTGCCGCAGTTGGCCGTCTCGCGGAACGGTTTCACGATAAATGATAACCGCTTTAAATACCAGTTTAGCGCGTGTATCGGGAGAAGCGAGGCGAGCGAGGCGAGCGAGGCGAGCGAGCCTCGAGCCATGGAATCCCCTCGTTTCGACGATCGTCCTTTTGCCCGATTTATCACCGGTCGCGCCCTGAAACGCGCTCCTGCGACCGCAGCGGAGAGACGCGAAGCGGAACGCTCGACAGGAAGCTGTAACAGAGGACGAGACGCGCCGCTGATCGCTCGATTCGCAGGTTCGCGTGCTGCGGTTTAGGAGGCCATTTTGGGCGAGTGGTTCGATCGGCGAACGGAGGCGGCGAGCTTCTTTCGCCAAGCGGGAAATTTATCGCTGGATCGAACGGTGAATCCGACGCGTCTAAATCCAGACGCGCTGCGTTACGTTGCGTTTAGTATGCCAAGTATTCGCTTCGACGCATACGTTGCGTTGACGTACCCGCGGCGTAAGATTTCTAGAGGATTTCTAGAAGTATAGAGATCAACGACGAATCGATGATAATCGGGGGCGAAACGATTTTTTCCTACCTTTTCGCGGAGTCGTCGGAATCGTCGGAATCGTCGGAATCGTTCGTCTCGCGAGCGGTGTAAGCGATCCTGACGAAACGTATCGGTCCAGTTAATTATTAGAAAGACCGTTCGTACGGTAGATTTGAATTTTCTCAAGGAAAGTAGAGAGCTCGGCAGGATTTTTCGCTCGTCAAAAATTAACGAACGTACGAACGCTGTTGACGGACAGTGTCCGTAGCCGTAGTCGTAGATATCGGCAGTCTTTTATTTCGTTGGCGCGTTGTACGTGCCTTGTAACGCGCGATACGAGCTTAAAATTCCTCGCGTCCTTTCATCATCGATCGTTGCTAACGGACGTATTAAAAAGTCACGAACGAAGAAGACGTTGGTTCTTCGTTGCACGAGTCTCTTTATGTTTCTTCGTCGGTGATCGGTTTTTCCAAGAGCGTTCGAACGCGTGCAAAAGGAAGAAGTTTGGATACGTAAGAGAAATCGGAGCGCGGAGATGTGACGAAGCGAAGCAAGACCTACTACTACCGTTTTGCGCGATATTCGTAGCGCGACGTTGGTGGCTATTCCGGTTGCCGCGTTAAGTTAAAAAAGGAAGCCATTATCATTTTTTTTTAGACTGCTCGTCGACGAAGTAGTATACAGAGTTTTTATCCAAACTCGCGAAAACGTTTCCGAAGGCGGACAATCGTTGTAATTTGTAGATCGGATACGTTGCAGATTCGTACGTATCTCTAGGAGCGTATTTCTAGGAGCAAAGTGAAAGGGGGACAGAGCGAGAATCGATAGGAAACTTAATTAACGATACAATAAACCGTCTTACTGGTTCTCTTTTTCTATTAAGTTTACTGGATTTTTAGAGTCAACGCCGCTTCAAACGTCCCTGTACTTTTCTCTTTTTTTTTTTTTTTTTTGAGAATTTACTTCGACGTTCTCGACTAGCCGTGTCGTTAAAGATTTACAATTCTCCCCGTAAAATTTCCAACCGTTTGCTTTAAAAGCGACCGTACCAGCCCCAGTGAGACGTACGCGCAGCAGAACGATTCGCGTTTCGAAAAAATCACCGTCGATCGCACGCTCGAGTAAGGACGAAACGCGTGGAGCGATGGTCGACGGTGGAAACGCGTCACGGCGAAGAAAAATGGCGCGTTGAGGGATTAACGCGATCGCCAGCACCCCGCCGGCACCCCGCCAGCACCCCGCCAGCACACGTGCGATCCCCAGAGGGGTCGTAGCATCGCACGAAAACGGTACGCGCTCCGCTCGTCTCAGCGGGCAACCGACCGACCAACCAACCGAGCGATCGCGCGCCGTTCTCCGTTGAGCCGCAGAGGGCAGGGACCCTTCTTATACGCTCATCGAAGTCTCCGGCTCGGCGCGCGCGCTCTCGTCCAGCAGTAGGTCGAGCGAGGCCCGAAAAGCTCACGGCCTACGTCCTTGAGAGATCCTGCAGGCCGTGCACGCTGCGTGGAGCGGTAGACCGCAGACCTACCGTCTGTACGTGTTGCGTTAAGCCATACACACATCTGTCTCTCTATACGCCGTGTAGCGGAGAGGCAGGGAGAGCGGCAGAGGAGGAAACGGTGTACACAACGTTCGGCAGATACACGGACGATCGTTCGGTAGGATCGTGGTCGTAGGATCGCGACACGTGCAGCAACGGCAGCGGAGCGGCAGCATCGCGAACGTATACACACGTAGAGAAACACGGGCCACCTTTGGAGGTAGAAAAACGAGGGGCAACGTGGGGTATCAGGACACAGTGGTCGGAAGAGGGAGAGAGGGAGAAGGAGGAAGAGGCGGAGGAGGATACTCGACCAGGTGGTAGTGGCGGCGAGGTGTAGAGAGGGGAAACGAGAGGTGGCTGGGACCGAGGTGGTGGTACGGCCTAGGGTAGGGGACCAGGTGAGGTCGCGGGGAGGGAAGCCGAAGAGTACCGCTATACCTGGAGTCGCTCGAGGCGAAATACATACCTACCTACCTACCTAGTATATATTCTCTCGGCTCGTTGTACTCGCTACGATCGTCTCTCTTCACCTCGTGGCGCCTATCTTGCTCGCGGCCCCGACTCTCTACCCCCTTTCGTCGGCGTGCCGAAGCCCCGGCAAGGTATACCGCTGTAAGTCCTCCATGATGCACGCCATAGAGCGCACCGCGGCCACCGTAAGACATTGCGCCAGCAAGCAGTGTCTTCTTACCTTGCCTCGCCAACGTCCGTCGCGGTGCGCCGTCCGTTTTCCTCTTGCCGTCCACGCCAGGCGCTCGGCGACTCGATCCAACGCGTCGTCGTCCGTCGTCGCTCTTTCCTTCCTGCTTTCCCATCGGAAGCTCCGCGTCGGGACAACAACTCCTCGTAACTCCTTTTCCCTATATACCCGCCGCGTTTCTCCGCTGTCTCCGAGTAACTTTGAATAAAGTATTTCTATACACACACACACACACATATATATATATATACATATACATATATATATACATATATATACATATACATATATATATATATACATATACATATACATATACATATATACATATACATATATATATATATATACACACACACACACACACACACACACATGTACGTATGCACGTGTATATACTGCGTGTTTATATACATGTACATGTACATAGATATATGCATGTATAGTGGGTATAAAAAACACGGAGATTCCAACGTTTCTATCGGTGAAACTCTCGAGAATCGTCGAGTCGATTTACGTCGCGTTGCTCGATTTCTTCCGGCGGCCAGTGTAGATTGACCTGTTTTCGCGGCGGCGGATCAGGCTTCTATATAGTTGTTCTCGTTGAAGCGTATCTATGTAATTTCCCCAGGAAGTCGTTTTTCACGAGTTTCCCGCGGCAGCCGACAGCCGCCGCGTAGCTTCCACGGCCGGAAGGGGGAAAAAAATTCGAGCGGCGAAGCCGCGGGGGCAGACCTGTCTCTTCCTTCGCAACATCCGGCTACTCTCGGAGAGGAACAAATTCTCCCTCGGCTCCGGATAGAGAATCGGAGGAGATCAGCAGCCGAAGGTGCACCAAGGTAGCCTCGAAGAGGAACACGAAGAGAAGCGTTCTCCTCCTTCCCCACCTTTTCCTCCGCCACTACCTACCGCTACCTCTATCTCCTCCTTCCTCCACCTCCACCACGCGTACAGTCGTACGGTCGCCGGCGAGCAATACGGTTTACGGCCGCGTGACACTGTCCCGGACAACATCGGCGTCCACGAACAGCTGGATCCACGTTGGATCGGGTTGGATCGCAGTCAGACCTCCGTTCCTGGTGTGCGCGTTGCCCCAGGATGGTATCGTGCTCGTCGCGGCATCGTCGTTAATCGTGCGTATCGCGAGCCACCAGCAACCGACGATCGTCGCCGATGATCGAGCGCTCTCTGCTCCTTTGGTGGCCTTGTTTCGTCGAAGCGAACAAAAGTCGTCGCATTCCTTGGTGTTTCTCTCGAGTTGGCCGATGTTCCGCGATATTATTCTAACTGTATCCTCGAACGTCGGAGGCGCGTACGTGTCGTGAACAAGGTTGCCGCAGTGTCGTATAGTTGGAGAACACGGTGGTCGAGGAAGGTAACGAACGGCAGACACGTTCCACGGGAAGAAAGAAACCATCGTGCCAACGAGAGGTGTTAATCCGGCGGATAAGCTAGCGGAACATACGTGTCCGTGTTCGGTCGCGAGTGAGAGTGTTTTTCGCGTGTAAACGCTAGCGTGGCGGCGTCCGGGCTGCTCGCGAGACGTCAACATCTGGTAGCGTGTATCCGGCCGCGCGAACGCGTGCACGTCCCGTTCTCCTGGCACACGGTGCGTGTCCGGGTTCCTTCGCCGTTGCGTATCTCTTCCGTGCGACCCGGACGTTCTCTCGTCTTCCAATTTCCAGCCGAGATTTTAACCCGACGTTTTAACCCGACGTTTTAACCCGACGTTTTAATCCGACGTTTTAACCCGACGTTTTAACAGAGCCGACCCGTAACAGAGTGGTGTTGTACTGGCGTGTGTACCGGTCCTGTCTGACGTTAACCGCTGCTGCCTGCCTGCCTGGCCAGGCCAGGCCAGGCCACGCATACGAACCGTGCGCGCCTCGTTGCTCGATCTATCCGTCAAGGACAAACCGAATGGCCATCGTCCAATTTTCCCCGTCGTGATCCACCGTGATCCACCTTTCGTGCCCCGACAACTGCCATCTTCGTTACTCTCTATGAATTACCATCTAGCCGGATATCTGCCTGTTGCGCGAAGAATATCGAGCGTCCAGCATGCGGTCGGATAAGAGACAGGCCTCGACGATCGTTTTCTGACCGGTTGGTTCCATCGATTCGCCCAATCAGCTGTCGACCAGAGGATTTATTCCTGCCAGCTATCCCCGTGGACGTCCATCTTCTATTCGCAGAGGTTAGTCACTCTCCGCTTCGTTCCGGTATAGTACACACTCGTACGTGCGCTGCCTGTTCTCCGCGCGCCTCTGTGTACGTGCAGGTCCGCGCGAGCGTGTCTCGCATCCGTGGCTGTCTGTGTCTCTGTGCGTCTCTGTGCGTCTCTGTGCGTCTCTGTGCGTCTCTGTGCGTCTCTGTGTGTTTGCGTGCGTGCGTGCGTGCGCGTGCGTGCGCGTGCGTGCGCGTGTATGCGCGCGTGTGTGCGTGTGTCTGATCGTGTGATCGACACACGCGCGCGCTACTACGCCGCGTACACTCGTGTGGGCAGACGCTCTACGACTCTGGATCCGAGACATGTACGGGGAGGCACGCACACGTGTATCACGCGCGTGTATATCGGACCGCGTGGATACGAGCGGTGCAACGATCTATACTCGTCGCGAGAGTACGAGAGCGCGCGAGTGTGCGCGACGAGTGACGCGCGAGCGCAACCAGTCGTCCGTATTGCGAAAGCGGCTAACGCCGCGCGATTTTCAGTGGAAGCGTTTCGAGGTCTTTGGCGCGGACAAGTTTTCGACGGTTCGTCCAGGAAGCAGGAACGGGTTCCGCGTTCGATCCGCGAAAGCGGCGCGCGCACGTAGGAAAGTGGCAATTTCCAAGTGGGAAAATTCAGCTGATCCGACCTTTCCTGCCGCGTGTTTCGCGCTTAGCAGCAGCAACAGTGCGTCGTCGCAGCGAAGCGTTGGCAGAACGTGGCGCGAATTAACGGAGCAACGTAATGAGCGGTGGTGGCTGGTGGTGGTTGGTCGAGATAGACGTGGTCGGTGGCCGGTCGTCGGTCTCTCTGTGGTTTCACTCTGTGAAAAATGCCGCGGTTTCTCAGCTGTCTCTCCGATTCGACGAGAATTCGTGAACGAACGTGCACGCAGGTTACTACCGCGAGTCGATGGCCGAAATACGTTCGGTTTCTCGCTGTCGAGAAGTTGCCCAAGTGTGCGAAGATCGCCGGAAATTGGCCGGCGATGGATGGACGAGAGAGGTCGTCGAGTTTGAGATTCGGCGAGTTGGTTTCGCTTCTGGTTTCTTTCTAGGGGCGGGGGAGGGGCGGATCGCGTCTCGTTCGAAGGAAATATTCGTAGCAGAGTCCGACGCGAGATACGAGGGAAGCGTATCGGTGATCGACTCGTGGACGTTCTCCGCGGTTTGGTTCCGCGCGATCGCGTTTGTTCCGTGGGGAAAGTTCATTCGCAAAGGTCGGTCCTGACGAGATTTCACGATTTTTAGAAAACACCGTGCTTCGATCGCGTTCCGTTTAATTCTCTGCCTTACGGGTCGTATTTTCGTCGGTCGATTCAAGGTGTAGGCGTAATTGCATCGTACGTATACATTGGTAGTCGGAAAACAACGCTCGGGCGAGTTTGTTGTTGTCGGACGACGTGTGCGGATTAGTCGAAGGTTTTACGCTTTACAGGATGTTAACGAACAGAGAGGTTCAAGGTATCTTAACGCGTGACGATCATAGAAGCAGAAATAAGATCTCTTCAAGGTTTCCTCGCGTGGAACGGCGATAGAAGGAACAGGAATAGATTCCGATTAGCGAGAAATCTTCTTACATCGAAGAACGTTTAATACCTCGTCGGAGTTTCCGTGCGAATGCAAGTATTTAGAAACGGCGTGTAAAACGAGAAGAAGACTGCAAGTTGGTTGATCTAACAGAGTCGATCTCTTGGTTATTTTTACGTGTAGCGTACGTGATCAAAGTACGGGATTCGTTTCGTTCCTTTATCTACCTGGATCAATTACATATTCATCAAAGTTACGACGACGGTAGACGCGTCGTAGTTTTTCGTGTCTGATATTTAGATTCACCGTCTCGAACAGTCCAGGTATATTTTATTGCGTTATGAGCACTCGATGAAAAGCGAGTTCGACTCGGTCGTATTGATTTTTTCAAATACATATACACGTATCGAGTTTTGACGTCGTCGATTGAAAATCACGAGTAGTAAACGTTAATTGAAACGAAAGACGATTGTCGTAAATAAGAGAAAGGCTTTTCGACGAGTTTCTTCTCGCCTGCTATCTTCACCGTCAAAGGGTTACAGGGATGACGCAAAGATTATTCGCGGGGGTTATAACCGAGCCTGTCGAGCTCAGCATCGCGAGCAAGAGGAAACGAAAGAGGCGCGAAAACGAGCAAAGAACTACACCTATCGAAGCTCCGAGTCGATGGAGCAGCAGCTGCCACGTTTCGACAGAGTTGGTAATGAACGTGCTCGTAACTCGAAATGCGACGCGTGAACGTACACGATACGTTGGAAACGACGCGTAAATACGACATTACGCGCGTACCAACGTTCGAAGACATCTCGCTGCTCGTTTGTGTCCCATACGTCCGGAAAACAAAGGGACAAACGTAACGTTGAAAACCTATTCGAATATCTGCGAACAACGATACGAAATCGTCTACCGATCGAACGATCGTCCTCTTGGAACGATTCGCTCGATCGTCGCCGATTGGATCGTTTCGAAACGATCGCGCGCCGCAAATGCGCGACGCACGGATCGAGAAACACTGACGAAACCATATCGACTTTATAGAAACGCGTTCGAAACATCTTTTTACGCGCGCGATGCGGGTAAACGGTAGGTTTCTAGCAAATTCTGCGGGTAATAGCGGCATACTCGTGCCGCCTTCGATCCTTGATTGACACCTATCGATACGTACGCGTATACGTAACAATTTTAACAAAGTCGCGAGTTTCTATTCTTAGACAACTTGCGGGCTGTCGAGGTTTCTGGTCTTGGGATATTAAAACAAGGAGTAGAACGAGTGGATAAATTGTAAAATAGTACGAATATATCGAAAGACGAAGGGTAAAGCGTAAGTAAAGGTATATGTATAAGAATAAGTACAGTTTGAGCTATCGGTCCTTCCACATGCCCCGCGTCCCTTGTAACCGTCTTCGCTTCGTTTCATCTACGAGTCATCCTCGTTGTTGTCAATTTGACGGTTACCGGTAACGAACGGTGTCCTTCGACCAAGATCGTTTCGGTTACTAAGAAAACGATCCAGTTTGTAAAGTTTTTCCTTTTTGAAGCGAACGACCGATTCAAGACGAGCGAATCGCGCAAAAAGAAAAAGGGAAGAAAAAGGGAAGAAAGAAAAAAGAAAGGAAGAAAAGAAAAAGAAGCGCGCACTCGTGTATTATACGACACGTCTGTCGCAACTCTTCCTTTTCGTTCGCCGGGACAACCGAAATGAAATTGCCCCGATGGTCGTTCGAACAAGATCGATGGATCCGGCCGTGGAAGATAAATACGCCTCGGGTGTTATATTCGCTTCCAGGATTACGCAACGACAGCGCGAAATTAGATGCCCGCCTCCTCGAGCGAACGCAACCGCACACCTTTGTTCTTCGGGGGCCGCGCGAGGCGGTTGTTGGTCATCGCCTTTTTCTCCCCGTCCCTTTTCACCCGAAACAGATCCGCGATAACGTAATAGTCGCAACGATTGTTTCCATCCGCACGGTAAAATCCCTTCGACGCGATAGAGAAACGTTGCTTTGCGCAATACACCTTCGTTACGTCTCCGGCTAACACGGCCGTGTATATCCGAGGAGATACGGTCCTCTTGTATTTCTTTATACGTAGAAAAGACACAGCCGATTCGAGAGAAACTCGTTGGAACGAAATCGTTCGTTGCTCGAGATCGTTACGCGTTCGTCCATTTGTTCGATCTCGCTCGCTTCGCTTTCTGTTCGTTGCTCGAGAGGGAAAATTATCCGTTGCCTGTCTTCGTATCGCTGCGTTCGATCGTCGGGTATTTGGCAAGTTTCACGATCGACGCGCACGAGAGACCGTTAAGATCCTTGGAGTTCTCCTTCCGAATGTGTATCGGGTGGAAAACGGAAGGTTACGAGGAGACCGTGCGACACGATTCTCGCGACGCTAAATCGTGGATCTTGCCGTGATTGATTTACCGACGATTCAGCAGAGCAACGACGTTACTTCATTTCTCCTCGTTTCACGAGAATTCCCGGCTCGACGGTTAGAAAAATATCGGTAACGAGCGGCTGATTGGATTTTTACGCTTTTTACCGGCGTTTCGTGTCCGTTTCTCGCCGCGACACTCGAATACCGGATAAATGCTTCGACTCATCGCAAGAAAACGTTAGAATCTCTCTTTTTCGATTTCTCTGCTCCTCGTTTCTAAATGGACAGGCGCTCCGCGGGAGGGGGGAATTCTTCATCCTTTGAAGCGTTTCGTCGCGTCGAGCATCGTCGAGCGAACGACGAATTTCATTTATCTTTTTGCCACGCGCTAATTTTTTCGCCACCTGGAAAACTGAAATTCCCGGCAACGTTTACCTTTCGCCCGGTTGGCTCGACGATTTTCATCCATCTCTGTCGGAGCAAAGTCTGCGGAAGACGGAAGCAACATGCCTGGGATTCCTTTTTCTTTTTCTTTTTTTTTTTTTAATTATTCTTCGGGCGTTTTCTTCCAGTCCCTGCGGAGGCACGAGCCAAAATCGCGAAACGATCGACTGGAAAATGGGAAAGTAGATAAGCGGGATAACGGAGAAACGTACGGAGAAAGATAGCGCGAGAACTACTATGTATGTACGTATGTCAGGTTTGCAAAAAAAATTCTATAGCGAATTGTCGTGCTTTCGTGTATTAGAGTTTAATGAAAAAAAAAAAAAAAAAAAGAAAGAAAAAGAAAAAAAGTATAGAAGGAACGTGTTGACCATTAAACGAAGCGCTATCCATTAGACTACATACCGAATACGATTACCTTAGATTTCGAGGAATAGTATTAGCAGGTCAGGACGCTACTTCCACGATGTTTGCAATAAAGCAAACGATAAAACTTGTCAGAAACGATCGAGAATGAACGTAATTTCCTTAACGCGCACACGCGCGCGCGCCTGTCCAACCGTCCATCCGACATTTTCGCATTAACCCTAACATAGCGAAGCGACCACGATCTAACCGTTATAGTCGATCGCGATATCAAACGTTCGCAGCCACGCATGCTTGCGAAAGTGGAAAGTGGAAAGACGCAAGAAACAAAGGACCTTAGTCACTTTATATAAGAAGTCGTCCCCCAAACATCGCACTCCCTTTCCTATCCTTGCAGGATTTCGCATACGTGCATCGATGGTCGATGGGTTCGCATCGCGTCGAAACATGGAACGGTCTTCCGTCGAAGATCGACGTGGCGACGAATCAAGGAGGAACGTGCGATCTTGACGGATGGAATAGCGGAATGTACGAACAACGGCGGACAAAATTTCCGCGCTGTTTTCTCGAACGAGAGGCGGAGGGAGAGTAGGTCGATCGCGCGTGTCGTGTCAACGAACAGAACGCGGTATCCCCGTTAACCGGCCAGGTCGAATTATTTACTGGGAGTATACCGGCTGCTTTTACGGTGCGGATTTCTCTGGCCTTCTGGCGAGTCGCCGGCCCGCTTCAAAAGCGACAATACGTTATGCAAATGAGGGTACGTCAGCGAGATTCTCCCTTCGATTTGCATTAAGCTCGCATTCAGCGTCGCTAAGCACTTTCACCCGTTGAGCTACGAGCGTTGGTCGAAACGGCCGACCGAAGCGCAACAAGGATCGAAATCCGATCCACTCGGGATGAACGTGCCCCGACTCGCCATCCGAACGTTTCACTTTGTTCCGCGGATCTCGCTTAACCCTTCGATTCGCCTACGCGCTCGCGGCTGTCGTCTTCCTCTTCTTCTTCTTCCTCTTCTTCCTCCTCCTCTTCTTCTTCTTCTTCTTCTTCTTCTTCATCTACGTACACCGCGTATTCGGAGACGCGTGGAAGAAGGAAACTACAAGTTGCGATCGGCTACCGATGAAAGGTAGAAATTTAGTTTCAAGTCGCATTCTACCGCAACTCTGTTTTCAACTTTGTTGAGACTGAACAAGTCGAGGCTGGACAAGAGTTCACCAGTTTTTCCATCCGCGCTTCGTAGAACGATACCGCCTATAGTCTGTCCGACCAGACGACGATTTCTCTCGTCTCGTTGGACAGGCTACTGCAAACGCGAGCCAACAAGTAGCCAACGCGAGCCAACAAGTAGCCAACGCGAGCTTCGCAACCGCCGAAACTCCTCGCGTCGTAACGCAATTCCCACCGTTCTTGGCGTTCGCCTGCCACGGGCTTTACGATCGCGCTTCTCATCGAACGCTTTCGGCGTTTGCGATTTGAGAAATTACGTGGACGCTGGCCGCCACGTTTCAGCCGCGTTTCAGCCGCGTTTCAGCCGCGTTTCAGCCGCGTTTCAGCCGCGTTTCAGCCGCGTTTCAGCCGCGTTTCAGCGATTCCACGCACCGTTCTACGAAGCCGAGACACAAAAATCGCTGTCCCGTTACGACAGAGTGTCCGAATAATAGTAAAAACTGCGCGGCAAAGTAGTTTAAGGCGCGTAGAACTCGACGAACGTTTCGCGTTATGGAAATCAATTCAATCTGCCTTTCTTTAACGGCCAATCAGAAGGAGGATTCGCCTCTCCTATTTATTCCGTAATACGAATGGTCCGTAGCAATGGTGGCGAACCTTTTTACGCGCGATTGCATTTAAGCAAATTGCGCGAATAATATTTATGGAGCTGCTGATGCGCCGAGCAGTTTTTAACGGGGGGAAAAAATTAATAGGAAATTAATGACACGAGATTTCACAAAGGCCGACTCGCAACTGGGTTGCGGATTTTCTTTGCGGTTTATGGGGAATTCGAAGGCGCGCAATACGAAAGAGTATGTGAAACGTCGGAAGCGTAATAATCTCTGCAATACTGACGTAGCGGGTAAAAAAGACCTGGCCACGTTTTACGTCTCAACCTACAAAGTTTGCTTTTCGTCCGTGCAACGATTCTATTTGAACACGGTTCGCGCGAATAAATCGATTAGAGATTAACGATGCTTTGCTTGCGATAATAATTATCGGTAAAAAGTAGATATCCGATATTGTTGGAAAGAAAACAATTAACCTGGTTACTTTCCAGTTTGTTCTTCTTCGCGCAAGAGATCAATTCGATTAGTGGAGCCAGTTGCTCCGAAGGCGTATCCGTATTGATAATTAATGATTTTTACATGTTAATTGGAACAATTTTAATACACCTTGGTGATCGCACGCGCGTCGGGAAAAAGAAGCGTTTTTTTTTTTCAAAATTTCTAATTAATTCTTATAGAAAACTCTCGCTGCGTCGAACAGCTGAAGTTTCTTGCGCTTTCATCGTGACGATATTTTTAATTTTTAATTTATCTTTTTACGACGTATCAATATATATATACGATATATATATATATATATATCGATGTCAGGTAAAGACGATTATATCGAGATCGGAATATCTCAGATTCTCGATTAACATAGATCGTTACGATGGAAGCGCGTGTCGGTTGAAATGAAAAGGAACGACGATATTTCGTAACGCGTAATTAGATTTTTGATTTTTGACTTGGCTAGAAGAAATATCGGTGAAAAGTAACGGCGAGTTTTTAATTTCTCGAGTTCGCCGGAATAGTCGGATTTTAGAGAGCGTGTACCATTTGTCTCGCAGATCGAGTATTTAAACGAGCGCTGCTCTCACTTAGCACCTCGTAAATTTTGAATTGATGCGCGAAAGAAAAGAGAGAGAGAGAGAGAGAGAGAGAGAGAGAGAGAAAGAAAAGAAACGTGAGATACCGCTTTCTTAAGCACGCAATCACGTGGTTGGCATTGCCTTTCTTGAAAATTGCCTGTTTCGTCTTTCTTCTTCTTCTTCTTTTTTGTTTTATTTCGTTCGCGAACAACAGGTACATTAACATTTTACAATGACAGGATATTTTGCAACGGTTTAACGGTTTAAATGTTCGAGACGGAGAAACTGTTTTTATTACTCTCCTAATTAACGGTCAGGCGCTAACGAAGCGCGGACGAATTTCTCGATAAGTCAATCTCCGGATATTACTTGAGCGGAATCTTGCTTTCAAGAATCACAGGTGTACGAAGGAGGATTTCCAAAAAGTTGTCGAAACGAAATGGCGAGAAATCGGCAAGAAAGTGGAGTAGCAATGCCGGACACGGGCACGACAAACCTGCAACACGATACGCCTAACGCATTCATTTCACGCGAAAATATAAATATTCAGAGAAACGAGAATATTCGAACTAGTGGAATCACGCAACGCGCGATAGGCTAGTTACCTTGACCTACGGCGTTACACTTTTCGTTCGAATTCCGTCTCGCATACGTACGATCGTATCGTCGAACGAACTGCTATTACCATTATTATAGCGTTATTATTTGAATGGTAGCGCGTAACACGGTATGTCGTATGCTACGCGATCCGGCGCGATGCTCCACGCAACGAGTCGAGTCGAGGAATTTGGCGTCACGAGGAGGCAAAGAAGAAGGAAAGAACGCGATGCGAACAAGCTCGACGCGCGACGATCGGTGAAAGTGAATTACGATCCTGGCGTCCGCTCGGAAACGTGCTTTCCTCGCGCTTTCAAAAACCGTACTACGGCCGACGATCGATTAGACGAACGATCGATCGACTTTAGCCGCGAAACATCCAACGGTCGAATGGAAGAAGAATTTCCACGCGACTCTGTCGCTTTCTACGATGTTCGTCCGATTCCAGTAACGTAAGTTTCATCGATCGATACTTGTTGATTTCGTCGATCGACTTTATATTCTTTGCTTGGTTCAGGGCGCAGCTGTTCGTTTATTTCGCTTTCGTTAGATCCAACGCGAGAAAGGGAACAAACTGGAATCGGCTATGGCAATCGGTGGCAGCGTGGATAATGGCGGCGATCGATCGTCGCGACGCGGTGGCGTTGCGTGCGCGTGACGGTTACCGACGAAACGAATAATTGCTGAAAAATTCCTGGTCTCCATCGGCCGCGACCGCCGTGCTATTAATTAACTATAAAACACTCGCGATGGCGAACGTGTCGATCGACCAACAGTTCTTTCCCGTCCCGGCACTGTCAGCCTGTTTTGCACCAATGATCGCGCTTTTTGCGATCGTATCGGCTGCCTCCGATGCTCGACGGAGACGATGGTCTCTCCGCGCGTGCACTGCGGAAATTCTCCACTGCCGCGAAATCCGGCCAGATTCTCGCAACGTCGATGGACGACGGAACCGATGATTCGTATCGGTTACGCGATTAGTTCTAATCCTATTTGATTGAAACTGTTTGTCAGTTACTCGGAAATTATCGAGTTTGTTCGAAGAAACTGATTGGAAGACGCGTTCTTTCGTGTCAACGAATGTACTTCGCGAATCGAACAATTCTTCGAGACCGATCTTGCATTTCGCTGCAAGTGCGACGCGTACAATAACGATTTGTTTGATCAATAACGATTTGTTGAAGCGTAAACAAAACGACACGTAGCAACGGATGTTAATAATACGACGATATTTTTATTTTACTCGACTTTAAACGCGACGAAAGCGCTCCGATCGATACCGGAGAACACTGTTAAAAGCTACAGCAGCTTTTAATGTTGCGTACGCCACTGAAAGACGATTGGCGATCGAGTTGATTCGTTTGATTTACGAACGGGGAACGCAAACACGACGCGTACGATATAACGCAACGTTGAACGAAGGCGTTTTCAGGCGTGCGACCTGTTAGATCCGGCGTGTTTGGCTGCTCTCCGCTCGAAGATAACGGGTCAAAGCACAAGCAGATTATTCCCAACACCTCGTCCCATCCACCGAAATAACGCAACTATGAAAAACGTTTGGATATTATAAAAAGATCGCAAGAGGACGACGAGATATTAAATGGACCGATTTCACGTTCCAAATACCGATGCTACACTATTATTACGCCGCTTAACTGCGCGATCGTTCGCGCAACTACCGTCGCAAATTCCAATTTCAAGCGGGATTTTCTTGAAAACCTCGCGCGTATAGATATCGCGCTTAATGGCGGTTCTTTTTAGGGAATTTTTACATCAGGCCAAACATTAGAGCGGCCTGGCGAAACCGCAAGACCATAATTCACACGGAGTCAAGAACGGTGAAGAATAGCAGCAGCGTTACGAAGCAGAGGCGAAGAAACGAGCTTCGTACGGCGACTTGTTTGTTTCGCGGCAACATAAATTTCGTCACGCGTAACTCGACTGCGACTTTGTGTCGTTGCTACTTCGTCTTGGTCACGAATCACCGTGGCTGTTGAATTACGACTCGGACGCAAGTTACCGCTCGTTCGTAAACCGAACCTCTGATCGAAGATCGCCGGTCGATCGTTCAACTTTGTTCGTCGTGCCACAATTATCGTACGCCGAGCGAATTCACGATTTGCGTACGTTTCACGCGTGTCATCTTAATTTACGCGGCCAAAATACGTTTTCCTGGAAGTTTTAAGAGCAAGCGATTCGGCGAATTTTTAACCGAACAAGTCACTGCGTACACTTGTCGTCGAGGTAAAGCGGATAAAAGTACGTTACGTTGGAGCTGGTTATTTACGCGATGTTCGCTCGCGTAAAGCGTAATTGATCGCGCGAAAGAAAACGTCGGTTTTCCCAATTTTCTCATTTTTTTTTTTTTCTTTTTTTTTTTTAGTAAAGGTAAATTAATTTGTTTAATTAAGCTCACGCGCTGTATACGCGCGTACCGTGTACCGTTTGGTGATCACGTTTCCGCCCAATACGCAACGATGTTTAGACCGCGTACGAGCAATCGAAACTAGCGGACAACCGCAGCCTCGTTTATCCGCCGGCAACTAACGCGGACAGATAAGTATAAACGTATTTACAGACTCGGCTCGCAGATAGCGAAATTGCAAATCGACTGGCTCCGCGGTAACGAGTCGCACTGCCGCGTTACGGATATTACTCTACGGTTACTTAAATTTCCGTCTGCGGAATACAGCGAGTCGTTGGCGCGACGGAAAAACCATTGGCGAATTCCTCGCGTTCCGTTCGTCAACGCGCGACTTCCCCTAACGTCCACTCGCCACTTGCGACGTTGAACGCTCGAAGCGGGGTAAAAGAGAAAGGAATGGAGAAACGCCGATACGTGGCGAGAGATGGCTGATCGAAAAATGCTTAATTCGCTTTTCTGGCAATATCGAACCGTTCGTCTCGTTTTTGAGCGGATACGGATATACCTCGTTGAACAAATCGATATTGGAACAGACGCGTGTACGCGAAGATCGGCGTTGCCAACAATTTATCGCGCATTTGCATACGTCGATTGCCGATTGCCATAAAATTGCGCCTCTATCTTACTGAAAGACGATCTTACCTTCGCGGGTAGTACGCGTGCGTTTTTAGTAATTGCAAAATTAGCAAATGCAGCGTCCGTCAGAGCTCGGGAATTCAGAAATCAGCAGCCCGATGGTTCGATGACGAACGTGGTCGTTATCAGGGCAAGTTACGTAGATGCTAAATTACTTTCAACGTAATTGCTCTTGATCGTTAGAGTGTCTCGTAAGAGTTTTGAATGCTTGAGAACCGAGAGAGAGAGAGAGAGGGAGGAAGCGTCATTCGCCGAAAAATACAGGTAGAGTGAACGACGTGCCACAGTCTGTCGCTGGTAGCTCTCAAAATTATACGATAAACAATCTTTCTGTAATCTTCTACCATCTACGACCGTAGATACACCGACTTGGATATAGCTGGGAAGACGAAAAATTGCGTTTGCACGGTCCTGTTACCTTAAAAAGTAGAAGATAAACGTTGGTCTTTTTCTAGATGCTTCGCCTCGTCCTCGAGGTAGCTCTTAATTCGTCTTCTCGGCATATAGAATTCGCGCTAGCTTCGCGAACTCAAATTTCGAAAGAATTTTATTCCATTTCGCGACTGATTACGACGACAATTACAATCGATCGCTGTTACACAGCGATCTAAAAAAACGATGTTCTTCTATCGTATACCTTGTTGCATACCTATTCGGTGTGCGCGTATCGCGCCAACTTGTTGACGCCACGTTCGACGCGTTTGTGGAAAAACTGGCATTGGCGAGGTTGAAACATTTTACAATACGGACGGTGTTGTTGTCATCTACCAAATTTGGACTTCGCCGATATATATATATATCGTTTCGTACGGATCGGGTTAATAAAATCGTCGAGAGGGCCGCGTATCGATGATGTTGTACGCAGGTGGTCCGGTTGGTCGGTCGATTAATTTCCCAAAGCAGGATGCCTGGAAGACTCGCGCGCGCCAGGTGGTGAACGAGCAATTAAGCGATGGTAATTTAATCCTTGCCAATTGGGGGCGGGGGGGGGGGTTAGGTCTGTAGGTTTCGTTGGGATTGCATTTTCTTTGAAATTCCTAATTCCTAATCTCTAATTGAAATACCTGTCCCGTTCGCGTATTTCCGAATTTACCAATAATTTTTATTACCTCGAACTATTTTCTCTCTTGCCGTCTTCGTATCGTTGTTACGCAATTGCTACTGTACGCGTACACGATTAGAATTTTTTTTCTCAACAAAAAGTCGCCCAACTTCGTTGGAAAATCCATCGAGACGACAACAGTCCGCATTCTGGAGCATCTCGATGCGATTTTCAGAACAATACGATTCAGAGCCATCCAGTCGGTCGTTCGTGCACGCACATCCTCGCGCATGCATAATTAATCGCGTGTGCCTAAACAACACGATTACGCAGACGCGACTAATTCGAACGTATAACGACTCGACGGACTTCTCGTTCAAACATGGTCGCGTTCGGTTTATCGCTGCTTTTTACAATTACGACGTTTCTCGTTTCTTTCTCCTTTCTTCTTTCTTTTCCCCCCTTTTCCCTGCTCGTAGGAGATTTGCAACGGTCGGAACGGCATAAACTTAAACAGGAGAAAGTAATGCCTAGTCATTTATCCAGGCGATTAAACGCTTTAACTCGCCTCGGACGTCTCGGTTTCGAGAGATGGAAATCGATAAGCACGTGAATTATTATTTCGAGTTCGAGGCGATCGACGGCTACCTCTCCGAGCGTCTTCGACTTTGTACCTCGACTTGCGGAATTTTTCTGTACGAGAAAAAGCGGTACACGGTGGTCGTTCGACAGTTTCGATTATTCGTCGCTCGTGCGACAGAAAAGAGAATAGTTTGTACTCGTGGTCGTAGTTTACGAACGTTCGAGTCCTGTCAGATTTTTTAAATATGAACGTATATTTCATCCAGCTTCGGCTGTCTAAAATTCGCCTCTTTCTAATTAAGCGGGCGAATAATTTTTCAAATTCGTCACGCTCTCGTATCGAGTCCCCTCGATACCATCGCGCTCCACCGCGATCCGTTCTACGATGAAATCGATATTTCTGTTAAATACCAGCGTTGCGTCAGACTTTCGTGTCTGTCTGTTGGGAACAAATCTAGATTTTACTCATCCGTCACGCGATCTAAACTCGGTCATCGAACGAATCGCCGTTCGCATTGTCACAGAGCGGTAAAATTTCCATCTAACGTCGAATTAATTCGCGTGCTCGGTACGATGCCCAATACCGTCGCGTGTTTCGTCAACTTCCGTTAGACGTTCGTATCGTTCGTGCTTGAACGTCCGAGAAGAAATTCAACCTCGATATCGACGCGTTCGCGTCGAACGGTGCCGTCTCCGTCGCGTTTATCGAACCGAACGAAAAAGTGAAACAAGCGGACGAAGAGAGTCTCGCCCGCGAGAACGAAAGAAAAAGAAGACGAACGATCGAGCCAGGACAATGTCTGGCTGCTTTTGGCCGGGCCACGGTCGGAAACTATGAAATAAAAATTCCTCGCACGGTTTCCTGGGAAACGAAAGCAAAATAACAAGTTCATCCGAATTCCACCGGCAGGCTGAAACGAAAACCGACCACAGCCCCGAGCCAGCCGCGGTAAAAGTCTCGGCGATACGACGTAAACGCCATTTTTGGAATTCGAATTTGTCCGTTTCGCGTTTCGCTTAGCAGAGGAGACACCTTTCGTTCGGATAAAACGTGGATTTCTCGTTCTTTGTGAAATAAGTTGGTCGCCGCTGTAGCCAGTTTCGCGACGCTCTAACGGAGTTTCATAAATCGCCGGTTTATTTGCTCGGCTACTTTGCCCTATCGTCTCGCGTCGTCTCTTTTATTTCGTTGTTCTTTTTCTTTCTTTTCGTTTCTTAACACGATCGCTCGTAAAGAAAGGGGAAAAACGAGAATGGCGAAATCTTTCCGGGCGAGCTTGTTTGTTTCTCGCGAAATTAACGTCGGCGGTATTTTTGGAATCTGATTTCTAGAATCATCGGGAATAACCGTCGTCGGCTCCGTTTATCGGATTTGAACGCTTCGACTACCGTCGACGCCCAATGGCGCTTGGCAAATTTACGCTCGCGATACCGTAGGCGCCCGTAACTCGGAAAGTTCTACCGACCGTAATTCCAGCAAATCTCGAATCTCGTTCGAAGCAGACGCGAGCGAATGCTAATTCGACGATTACACGTTCCGTTAGTCGTATATCGTTTAGAGTACGTTTATTCGACAGTTATTTCTTGAACGCGAAAGATTGGGACAACGAAGAGGCGAGAAAAGGTACGCGCGCAAACACGAAACAACAAACGATTCGTGTTGCGCGGAAACGGAAACGAAACGAGGTACGCGTGTCGCGCGAGACGATCGCGATACGTCTTCGACCACCTATGTAACGTTTCTCCTATCGTTTTATTTCGTCGTTGCATTATCGCGCAACTAATCGATCTATTCACACCCGTTGTTAGTTCCTATTTACCCTATCAAACACGGACGCCACAGCTAATGGCAATTATACGTTATTATATCGCTTCGAAAGTGAGAAAAATCCGCGATAGAACGTTGGGATGAACTATGCTAGCGTATAACTGCGAAAGCACGCGAGTACAAGTAATACGAGTATACCGTACGACGCACGGAGCTCCGGTAATTCTCCAAATCATCTTCCATGTTCTTTTCCCTGTGCATCCATCAAGTCCATTAAAAAGGAGCGAAAAAGAAGAAAGACGCGAACAAGAGTCGCCAATAAGACGAACGATCCGTACGTCCATATACGTATTCAAGTTGTTTTTCTTTTCTTTTCTTTTCTTCTTTGCGCGCGCCTATCTTCGATAACGTTGCACGTTTCACGAGATCGAAACTCGAATCTCATCCTCGGCTCGGTAAAGACGTCTTCGCTAATGACTCTAGTCGTTTCATTGTCGCGATAAATTCCACCGAAACACCACGTTCAGCCCCGCCATGACGATTCGTAGGTGGTCGGTCGAGATTGTACTCTGTTGCGCTACCATTGCACGCTATTATACGCTGCCAAATTGTTGCAGATGTATATATATATATTTGTTTCTCCGAAAAATTTCTTTCGTCTCGTAAGGAAATAACGGATACACCACGTTCTCTGTTTTACATTATTTTTGATGGAATCACGTACGATCGTAATAATAGAAACAGAGCAAAGTGGATCGTAGATGATTCGATAAGATAATATAAAACGAGAAAAGATTGTGCATCCGTTATTTCCTTACAAAAGGAAAGGAACTTTCGGGACAGCCCAATATATCGTTACGATATATATATATATATATATATATACGCGGATGTGCCACAACGATGGCCGTTTTACCGAAACGATGGACGCGGTGCGCGTCGAGTTGACGAAGCCGATGATACCGATGAGAACGATGGAAGGATTATCGGGATGGTCGCACCCCGCGGCGAGACACGGCCTACCGAAGCGTGCTTATTACGCTTCGTTTCGTTCGCATTGTCCGATTTAATCTGCGAAAAAGCTTCCAATTTGTACGAGGGCAAGACAATGCGCCCAGGGGGGGGGGCAACAATACGGCCATTTGCACGAGCCGTTTGCTACGGGGGCGAAGATTCAATTTGACTCTGCCAGGCTACGAGAAAAGTATCGCCGAGCGTTGTTGATTCGTCGAGTGAGAGATTAGCCGGATCTGCGATTGAGTTTCGTCGATGGAAATTTATTCATCGAGTTTGTACGTGCGACGTACGATCTCAGGCAACGACGGCGAAACGTTGTTCGATTCGTTGCTGGTGCGTCGCGATACTATGTGACACGTGCTATTTGCTACGTTCGGAGAAATTAAGGACGGTGCACGCGCGCCATCGTATCTCGTTCGTATCGTCTCGACTGTACACAGAGAAGCGAATCTTGATCGGTTGAAATATTAAACACGAGGTCGTCGAGGAAGCTCGGCGAGAGGGGCTGTTTAAGCTGATGTATCCGTACGCGTTGTTATAAATTGGTATTTTCTCATCGGTGGAACACCTGGACACGTCCGCGTATTAAACATTCCGTGTACCGAACCCTCGAAGTTCCTTTGAAATTACGCGAAACAGCAGTTTCCCGATATCGGTCCTCGACGTCTGTCCGAACCGTCACCGAACGTCTATCTCGCTGATCGATTACCAGTTGCAAACTGCAGCGAGCAACTTCCGAAAAACGAACGTCGCTCGAGCCTTTCGAACGTTTCGACGACGAACCTCTCGTTTCTCGACCGTACCCGAAAAATCCGCCGAATCGTCGTCGTCTCGACGAACGTCAATGTTGAATGTTGAACGTTGAACGAGACGATCCGCCTGAGATCGCCCGATCGAACAGATTCGTCACGACGAACGAACGACGAGGTCGGGCGATGGAAAAATGCAATTTTAGAAAGAAGAACGATCGGCCGCGGCTTGGCGCTGAAAACGGCCGATGTCCGGCCGAAGAGACGAACGACGAGCTTCTTAGCCGCGCATTCCTCGAATTAATCAAACCGACAGCCGATCCGTCGATCTAGAGCGATTAATCTCGAATGGGAGGAGAAAATCTGTTTTCCTTGTCGTTTCATCGATCATCCGCGATCGGCAAGGGTACGAGGAAGAGCAACGAACGAGAGATAATGTGTTTTCGTCGCTCTGGAAGCGTGGAAACGTGCGAGACTCGATAAGAGAGATCTGAATCGCGAAGGTACGCGAATTAACGAACGCCGCCTCGAGTATAACGTCACGAATTTACGTACGAGTTTGACGAAATCATTGATCGCGCGCCGCGAACCTTATTTTCATCGAGATTATTCGCTGCGCGTTGTTGAATCGCTCGGTACGCATCGTTACGATTCATTGAGAATAATATTTCTCTCTGTTATGCAAATTTCAGCGCGCGTACCGCGGTGTGTATCGGCTCGATTATCTTCACGCGTAAAGTTAATACGTTATCCGATGCAGACGAGATAATACAATTTAAACGGACGTGTACATAGGCGAACACGGTTTATCCATTCAGAGCCCCGGCGTCTTTGATTCTATTTTTACGCGGAACGAGAAACCGTCTCATTTGCCATAACGGAGATATCTTATTGCCTATCCGACGACCAAGAGGCCCGTCTCGAACGACCCGATCTATAAAAACCATGATCGATTCTCGTCTCGTGTTTGTCGTCGTTGGGCCGCAATTATAAGCGCGGTTACACGCGAATCCACTATCTTTTAATCGCATCCAATTTTTTTCTACCAATCTCAGCTTTTAGTCGACCATTTACATATTCCATTGGCCGGATTCTCTGCGACTTGGCGAAACGTCGACAATCTTTTATTATCGTTATTATTATTATTATTATTATTATCATTATCGTTGTTACTATTATCCTTATTATTGTTGTTGTCGTCGTTGTTGTTGTTGTTATCGAGTGACGGTTTATCCGAACTAAACCGTCGATATGCACGAACAAAAAAGCGGAAACCTACAGACCCTTATACGTGCGACTGCGAGTAAAATTGAAAGAAGCTCGACAGAGAACTCGTCGGGGAACTGTTCGGCTTGGTGCACGTACTCTACCTACGGTTATGACACCGGTGCACGCAAGCACGCGTGTATCTCTTCGACAACACGCAGGCCACGTTGTAAATGTAACGCGGCGAGCACGGCTCTCTTATAGGTGAACCACTCGCCGGCTATCAACCTGGCAAATGTCAGAGTATCCCAGGCCAGGGTGGTAGAACCTGTCTTGTTACCTACACACACGCAGGCACGCACGCGCGCACGCACGCACCGCGCGGCACAGCACAGCAGAGCACGGCTTTCCGGTGGAAAGTTATTAGACGAATCCGCAGGTAGAGCAAACTCAGCTGGAAGCGGTACACGCGAAATTCGACGAACTCCGAAGGTCTTTGTCTCGTTCTTTGCGACGAACGCGCGTCGAATATTAATCGTTGTGTATATTATCATGGAGATTCCTCGATTCAGAAGGACTCTGGAATCGTATCAGGCCGTCGTAAATAAATTAGTCTCGTTCGTTGCTTTGGCATATTTGGCACGTCGCTGGTGGAGATAGTCTTGGAGCGAAACCTCGAGATGCCGCGCAAAAGCGCAGTTCGTTAGTCTCCTATGCCGATAATTTGATACGCGCGTACGCAAGCGTATTTCAAACGCGTGAAATTACGCTCCTATCGTAGATGAGAAATAGCGGTGTAATAATTTCGTAAGCGATCGAAGCGAGAGTTTTCTCTAGCGACAGAATTCTTTTGAAAGCGACTCGGATGGCGCGTTTCGCTCGCCGAGCTTCATAAATTATTAATACGCTATTTTTAACAGCGGCGTGCATTTTGAACGTACGCTTGGTACGTGTTTGGATACAGGTTTTGCTCGAATCTGTGCCAGAAATAGCCAGTAATATCGCGCCCGCGTACATTTCAATGTTATCCGTGTGAAAACGCTTTACACTGGTGCGACCGAATATCGATCGCCCGTTCTGTAATCGAAACTGTTCCCTCGTTTCGATTTTCCCTCGCGTCCTCCTTTTTCCTTCCCCATCTTCTCGTCCTATTTCTTTCTCATTCGCATCGCGTTCAGCGACGACGGTTCACGCGACGACGACGAAGCTTTTACGCCAAATCATCGCTGCGAAAGATCTCGCCGAACGCGACCGTGCGCAATTTCTCCGCCTGCCAATTATTATTACAAAGGTGGAGGTAGACGAGAAGAAAAAAAAGGAAGAAGGAAAAAGGAAAAAGAAGAAAGAGAAAAAGAAAATAATATCCAGGAAATAGCGGATCGATAAGTGGAAGTCGCATTCGACATTTCGCGACGCTTGTCTAGACAATAATCTTGGAAACGTTGACCGGTTTTAAACTTGATTTTGCTACCGGATCGGCTAGACTAATGTGTTCGATTTCATTCGGAGCAACAGGTTTATGGCTTATCCGTATCGATACAAGATTTTCAGAGGTGTTCAAATACCTTCGCGAGCCGCTGCCTGCAAAAAAACGGAACAACGTCTCTACACGGTAAATGAATATGAATCGAACTCGATTGGACAACGGTTCCAATCAATTTTTCTATAGTCGTCTTCCGAAGATACGTTTAGCCTGCGTGAGTCACCATTTTCCAGCGGAATGTTAACTAACGGTAAGCGCGGTGTATCGCGGAGAAAAACGTGCGCTCGTCGGCGTCGATCGGTGTGCATGCTCCAGTAGCGACTTATTTTTAGCGATACATATTCATCCACGAGGAGGGCAGAGCCAAGCCCTCGAAACGACGCGAAACGCGCGGAAGGAAGGCTTTATAAATTAATCGTTTCTTGCTACTCCAACCTCTCTTATCTTAATAGCCCTCGAAGAGGGGACTTCGACGACTCGAACCTCTTTTTCCTTCCTTTTCTTTCTCTTACGTTTTCTCCCAACCTTTTTCGTTTTTTGCACGCTGAACGATGTTGGAATTTGACACTGAACGAACGTTTGGAGGATTCTACCTTTTTTTTGTTACATTCGTGGTCTCGCAGGGACGACGTTTGAACGACGACGTCACGGAATATCACGACTCCGGAGTATCGGTGGAAATTTACCAGACGATCGTTTAAAGCGTCGGTTTGGTGTTTCAATCTCGAACACGTAGACGCTCGAGAGAAAACAAGCTTCCGTCGAAGTAAACAACCGACCGAAGCTCGACGACGCGTGCTACCTTAGAAGCCTAAAAAAAATAGGACAGATTTATCATTTTTTCGTCTCGCCTCCAAGTATTCGACGAACCTTGGAGAATGGCGGAGCGGTACGAGATTATCTGACTGCACACGAGGCGATGCTTGCTCGTTTGCTCGCACCCAGCGGCAAATGCGACTGGAATGTAAAAAGGTAAAAAATTTGTTGCGCGAGCTTGAACGAGGATGGATTATCCTCGGTGTGGCGTACGATCTTTTCAAAATGTCGTGGAAAAGAAGGAAACGGCGGCTGGTTAAAGGCGAAGCTTTGTCTTGTCGGTGAAGAAATCGACTTCGAACGTTTGTACAAATGTAACGAATTAAGATAAGAGAAAAATGACACGCCGCGTCGTAGATAATCTGTCTCTCTCGAAGTGTGCGCAAAATTGCTTTACTTTTTACGTTGCAGTCGCATTTGCCGCTGGGCGCAAGCAAGCAAGTTTCCGCTGGATACGGAATCAGATAATGTCGTGCTACTGTGCCATTTTGTAATTTTACGCGATAAAAAAGAGAAAAAGAAAAAAAAAAGAATACGAGCCTAGAGTTAAGACGTTGCGTTTAAAGTCTCTCAAAACCTTTACCAAATATTTGTAGGCGAAAGAAGACGGTTGATGCGTTCTCTTTCTTTATGTCTCTTCTTTGTTTTGTCCTTTCTGATCTTCAGAACTGCATATCCCCTTAACGTCGAAATCCAAAGTGACAAGAATTCCTTTGACGCAGACTTCCAAAAATTCGGTTGCCACCTGCGCCAAGTAGAAACCACCTTCCTAAACCTGTTTAAAACCTCGACAAAGTCTCGCAACGCGATAATCATCGCTAGACGATACCGAGCCGAAGGAAAGTTTCAGGTAACCCTTTGGTAATTTACAGACTTCTCTCGAGAAAAGCTCGAGACGAGTCGCAAGTGGCGAGAAACGCTGATGTAAGAGATTTCGAGGGAGGTGTTACGGTCGAAATACAGCGTAATAAAATCTCGTATCGAGAAATCTGAGAAAATTTGCTTTGACTTCTGCTCGAGCGGAGGACGCCATTTATAATGGAGCGATTTGGCGCGATAAAAGTGGGACAAAGACTGGCAGGATGGAAGAAAAAACGAGATGAAATTTGTGGAAAATACACGTGACACCTGCGATTCTCATAGCTCGGAACGTGACCAGATACAAGAAAGTATCACGAATTTCTATCGTTATGCGAAATCGTATAAATTTATAAAACGTAATGGTACGCGACTTTACGATTGTTTATCTTCGCATTTCCATATGGCCATCTTTTTTTTTTTTTTTTTTTTAAGAAATCGAACATTTCGAGAGTTTACGATTTTTAAAGATCGCAAACCTTAGAATTTCACGATCGCGGAATTCCAAATTTTATGGGTCGTCGTCTACGGTGGAATATCGTATTGCGATAGGGAAATCGTTCATCAGCAAAGCGTAGGTTACACGTTTACGCGTCAAATTGAAACGTTGCACAGCCGTGAATAGTCGCAATTAAAAGGAGAGTTACGAAATGGAGAATACATAAGAATTCAGAATTTTACTCTACTAATTCGCCGCTTAATAAACTCTACCATTCTACGGCTATTCGATCTTACCATTATACAACGCTGTACTTTTTAGAAATTGAATAACGCTTTATTCAAAGGCTGTAATTTCTCAATTTTGCAACTTGCTCCTCGGTATCTTAAAATCCCAAATTTTATTCGTTCTGTAGTCCGTGCCACGCTATCGACATATCCTACGGCGATGAGGAAATCGCGTCTCGACCGATAGGAATGGATCCGTTAATTCCCGTCGAGACTAGCGACGCGTGGCAATTAAATGGAAAATTAATCGGTCTTCCGAGTGGAAAACGCGTTACGCGCGGAATTTTGCCCGCCTTATGTAACGAGTATCGCCAGTCCAGTACGTAAGCATGGGCGGCCTCCGGCAAAATTACCAGTGGAACTTACTATCGTCACGCTTTATTCGGGTTCGGGAATCGCCAACACAAGCGTTACCGGTATATCCGGTTTACTCGCTTCTGAATTAACTTCTGCGAGATTCGTTTCTGCCACAGACCTTTGCCAACTGGATCGGAACTCGCGTCGATCAGCCGCGTTCTTCAACTGGTTTCCTAATTATATCGCTTAGTTTATCGACCAGTTTTATGTCTGTATCGGGCAATCTAGGGAAATTCGTTGCTTCGATTTCTTTCTTTGCCTTTCCTCGGTGTAGCCGATCCCTTGTTTGCGATTAACGCGTTAACGCGCGCGAAGTTGTCGATTTCGTAAATCTCAGGTGGATACGTAATGAATATTCGACACGTCGAAAAGCAAGCGGCGCGGTGACTGTGTCCGTGTCCGTGAATTCGTCTATCACGGAAAGATCGTGTAAGCAACGAATAAGCGAATTTCCAGGCAAACTTTGAAAAATAATATCTACGATTGTCATTTCTCTCCGATCGTGTTTCAATTTACGGAGTCGATGAACGTGGTTTCTAGTCGCCTTGTACGTTCCTGGTTCGACTGCCCGTAACTGGAATTCCCTTTTTCGGTCGACCGCTTACCGGCACATTGACTACTAGTAATGGGTTATTCGTAACTTGGCCGAAGTTATCGGTCAGATTTTATAATTCTTTTGACAACCGTGTCTACCATTACAACGATCTTCTCGCGCGTACGATTGAATTAATATCATTAGTGAAATACAAGCCACGAGCCGTAAATTGCCAGTATTAATAGGTTTCCTCGCGCAACTGTAACGAGACTTTGCAATCGTACGAATTTTACAATCGCCACGATATCATAGAAATCGTCGAGTCACTCTGATTCTTTAAATGGAATATTTTTCGCGCGTTTGGTGGTCTCTTTAAAAACTCGAATCGGCTGCCACGCGGATTACAGATTCGATAAAGGATACGATCAGTTGCTGCGCCCGTGTAACGAGGCATTTTTTCCGCAGGAACTTTTATCCGTATAACTTATTAAGTCACGTGTACGTATAATTTATAAAGTTTCTTATAAACAAAAATATCTTGTATACGGATAATTCATTGCAACATATCGCTGTCGCAATAACCTGTTGGGTGTTTGGAAAAAACCGTAATAATAATATCTTTCCTGTTATATCACACAAATCATACAGATCGGTATAGTCTCCATTGGATGTTACGTTAATCCGACGACGTTTAATTTGGTCGCGTTCAAAGTTCAGTCGCGATTTATCAAACTGTCGGTAAAACGACGTACTGGATGATTCACCGAATTTAAACTGCCTCGTTCACGAATCTTTTTTATCCAATACTATAAACGAGATTAGGAGCAAAGAACGAATAGGTGCTCGTGTCGCAATAATTAATTTGTTGCCTTCATAAATTTCACATGTAAGTGTGTGGAAATAGTTGCAGAAAAAGATGCCTTTTTTTAACGTTTCAATAGGATTAAGACGTTGTAAATGATCATAAATTGATTTATCGCGCTTAATGTTTACCAATCATCCTGTTTACATTCTTCAATGATTATCTATGTTTCTGCAACTTGCATATGTACCGGTACACGTCAGTCTTGTCTCTAGCGCTCTATTACCACGCCCATAAAGAATAAACTTCGTTACTTTGATTATTCAACGATCAAATATGCAAATAGATCGACAACCGACACGATTATTTCTAGAAATATAAATTGCCAACGATTTAGGAATTTACCGTGCTTAATTAGATATAAATATCACCGATAGTAACGTCAATAACGATATTACCTGTTAAAGATCGCCGATTAAATTACCAATTATAACGAGCGTCTACAAATTGAAACCTGGTGAAATTACGAAATCTAATCCCTCCTTGCTCAAATAACTCCAATTCCTCATTCAGTCACAACTCTCATCAACCATCTTCCAAATAAAAGGCGAGCGTCAAAATTCCCTGGCCTAAAGCCCTACCCATCCTCATCCGTCACCACTCACCACCACGTCAGCTAAACTGCTGCTCCGTGATGCTCGTTCCTTCTTTGTTTTATCTCTCTCCCTCTCTCGCTCTCTCTCTCTCTCTCTCTCTTTATTCTTTTTATTTCGCCGGCGAAAAGCGGTTCTCTAATTGGAACAAAATTCTTTTTCGTCGTGACGTGGAAATTACGGGGCCAGAAAGGCCTCGAACATCGTTACCGTGTCCCAGATATTTCCTGGTTGGAGCCACCACGTCGAACGCTTCGACGCACGATACTTGTACGCGGCGATCCCACGCTTGAAGATTCGTATCTACGTCTCGTTTGGTGGTTTTCCTTTGTTTTGGCTGGCATCGGCCAACTTCCTGCCGTTTTCTATTCCCCGGGCCACGCGTATTACGCAGCCTTCCTTCTTTTTCCTTTATCTCCCCCCCCCCTCTCTCTCTCTCTCTCTCTCATACGAGCAAGGAAACAAGACCGGAGACATCATTGTATTTGCGCGACGACGTTTCCCAAGTCGAGTCGAGTTTGGTCTTATTAGTCGGAATTCTAGCCTACTTTTTCCTCTCTCCTCTTTTTTCCACCCTTCTTTTCTACGATTCGCGTATCGATTTTTATCGTTGGAAGAAAGTTCGGCGATTAGTCGAGAGTTCGTGGCCGAAGTAGAAGAATAAGTAGATTTACCCGGTCGCCCGGTACCCGCGCCGGATTACGCGCCGGATTACGCGCATTGGGAGACTCGAGATTCGCTCGGCAGAGCTGCACCAGCAACGCGACTCGAACGGTGGTTATTACTATCCAATGACGCGCGATGTTTTTATTTTCCTCGTTTCTTTCTCTTTATCGAGAGCCAGGTAGGACGCGGCACCTTTGTCCGTGTTTCTTTTTCTTTTACACCGGCTAGTCGATGGGATGGTTGATGTTGCTGTTACAATGTACCTGATGGCGGGTTAGCTTTGGTTTTATGATATTATGAAGGGGAACGCTGATGGCTGGGTTAAGAACGGACTCGGTGGTGTAGCGATGTGCAAAGGTACCGGATTCGAGGGTCGTACTGCGCTCTGCAGCAACCATAGACCGACATTCCTTCCGTATGAAGTTGTACGTTACGTAATTGACCCTCTCGGATGGTTCTTGGAGCCAACAGCTGGCGTATTATTCGTGCAACTTGTTGCACCACGGTTAAACCGTATTACGTCTGAATATCCGTTCGACCGATCGTATCGGGTTGTCCGAAAAGTTTCTTTCGTTTCGTAAGGAATTAACGGATGCAGCAGGAGGTTCTCTGTTTCGTGTTATTCTCGTCGAATCGCGTACGATCGTAACGATAGAAATAGAACAGAATGGATCGTTTAGCAAAGAACGTGTTATCCTACGGAGTAGAAATCTAGGGATGGGAGAAAAGAGACGAATCGAATAGAATATACATCGGCAGAGACAACGGTAAAGACCCTAACAGCTTCCCTTCGTTAAAAGAAGGAAAGAAGTAAACAAAAAAATATGAACGAGAGAGAATGCGTTCTGCGAAAAAGGGACGAGGATGTACAACTTCAAGAACGACTCAATAGGATGATAAATTCTATTTATTATTTTTTATTATTCGTTCTAGGTTGTCCGAAAAGTTTCTTTCGTTTCGTAAGGAAATAACGGATGCACCGCGTTCTCTGTTTTATGTTATTCTTGTCGAATCACGTACGATCGTAACGATAGAAATAGAAGAAAATGGATCGTAGATGCATATATATATATATATATATAGAATAAAATAATTTAAAAGGAAAAGAGATTGTGCATCTATGATTTCCTTACAAGGGGAAAGAAACTTTCGGGACCAGTTAATACTAGTCTCGACAAAAGAGTAATAATGGCGTTCGTAATAGGGATTCACGCGCAGCCATCAGCCTGTACCAAATTCTCATTGTTAGTCTCGCAGTCATCGACGTCCTCGCTATAGGCGCTTCTATCTCGACGCTTCTTGCCTGATCTTCGATTAAAACCCGTTACCGTTAGCCGACGTTAGAAACGTCCTCGCCGTTTTATTTTTCATTCTCGAACGAAAGAACTCCCGCCGCTCTTTTCGGGCACAGTGTGGTCCAGCGAACGTGATACACGCTTTCCGAAGGGATCACGAAGGTCATTAATATCCCAGAGGGTTCACTGGCCTGGAACATGGTACCGCAGCTTCCTCGACGGTGATACAATCCTCGAAAGAATTAGGGGGTCGCTTACCTGCGTCCACGATAAAAAGCGTTCCCCTAATTCTGCCGAACAAAAGGCTCTCGGAACGTTACTTCTTCGAATCGGCCCTTGTATCGTATCGTTTATAGCACATAAACAGTGAAATATCGTTTCTCTGCGCGATTTAAAGCGGACACCTCTTATTTCCAGGCGTTTCTACCCGTTGAGGTTCCTGTTTTAGCATAAAAATCCTATATAGTAGGGCGCCGCGAGACAACCGGTCATACGCCATCGTAGGTGGAGTAATACACCGTGAAACGACGTAATACGCCGTTCGTCATCGAGCCGCTGAAATCGGATGATGTAATTTTCCATAGAGTCCCGAAGAACGGCGGTTTGTGATCAGGATGGCCGAGAATTTCACGGCGACAGTTCGACGCGACTCGTAAAGAAAGATAGAAAACGATGTAAATAAACTTACAGCGAAGCGAAGCGTTTGGTCTTGCTGGCGTTACTGGCAATAAGCATCCAACGAGCAAAATTAATCGTCGAGTCACGAAGAAGAAACAGCTTCTCGACGAATAATATAGGTAAATTTGATCGGTTCCTTCCTTGTAATTACTTCCTCCTCGCGCGTATCGAGTAATTGTTCTTTGTCAAAATAAAAACTATAACGCGGATAATAACAGCATTATGTACGATGACTATCCTTTCCAAATCTTCGTTACCATGCCACCGGCAAGATCAACCTTGCCCATTTTCTCTTCCGTCGTGAATAGACAAAGCGGCAATTGTCTTCGGCCGAAAACAAAGGCATCGCTGTCCTTCCTATCGCTAAACTCTCTATTGAACTAGCCGAAGGCTCTCGAGATCCGTTAAGTTACAAGCAAACGTAATTAAATCCTAATTAATCGCGATTCTGTAAATTGGTGGGATCGTTGGCGACAGACACTAACAACCCAGAATGGTAATCGTAGAAATAATAAACGAAACGGATGCTTTTTGTACTCTGTGTTGAATCGGTAAAGACCGTAGGAAATTGTTCGAGTCGTGAGCAAACGGAATTAATTTATATTTGATCGTCGCTCGAGTGTTGCAATCGTGTCAAATACTCGAACAAATTACCAGCCACTCGGACGAATTATTAAACGCTGAAAATGTAGCGTTTGAAATACTACAAACGACGAATAAAATTAATCTCCGCGCGTAACATTCAACGAGAATAAATTTACATTTATCAGCCGAACGTGTTGACGAAATCTCGTTGAGATTATACAGTTTACTAACGTCGTTGTCGGGGCTCTGCTGTTCCTCCACAACTGTTTTTTTTTTCTTTTTTTTTTTTTGCCTCTTTTTTAATTCGCTTTATAACGATCGATATCGCAGACATCGCCAAGAACCGATAAGTTGCCTGGCTATTCTGTCACGGTGTACGTCGACGTTGACGTTCCGCGTCGTCGCTGTCGAATACTCGCAACAGCACATCTACGCAACAGCATCGCGAACACGTCATCGTGATTGTTAAATCGCGTGCAAGTTGAAACAAACGTAAATCCAGCAAGTATCGAAGTACAAGTAAATTTGTTATTCCACGCGTACGCGTTTGCAGGTCTCGTTGCGATTTCATTTTTATAATTTCGCCCGTAACGTGGAACGCGTTGGAAGTATCGCCCCCACACGCGTTTTCAACTTAAGTTAAGGCAGATTGTGGTAAATGCTGAGTCGAATGAATACAAATTCAACGAGTACGGCGAGATGTTTATTGAAAATTGATCAAATTTATTGTTCATAGCTCCCGTTAGAACAATCCGATTTTTAATCATTTTCCATGGTGTGAAGCGTTTCGAAACAATCGCCTACGTGCGTGGTTGGCTAATTAAAGCGAGTATCGCGAATGTTTTTTCCACGCTCTATCAGTTTTCCCGTCGGTGTGCACGCTGTACAATCGTTAGTTTTCCCAGTGCGAATGATACATAGTCTTCCACTAAGCGTTCGCTTGCCAGTGTTTCTTTTCTTTTGTCGTCGAGGAGTGCGCGCATTATTCGTGCATTTGTTTATCGATTGTTAGAAATAAGCGTCTTAAATCGGTAGGAAAAACGTGGTTGGTCGTCTGCTGATTATTAAGAGGATAATTCATCGGAATTATGTATTCGTTTCTTTTATATTATATTATATTACATTATATTATATATTATATATTATATAATATATATATAATATAATATATATATATATAAGATAACGATCCAGAAAGATGGATCACAAGACAGATAAATGAATGAACGAGGAAAAAGGTTTTTTTTCTAGAAAATGGAATCGTTGATTTTTATGAAATCAATTGCACGATTACGTAAACTATTAGTAGCAGGAAATTCATACAAGAGTGTATTAAAAATTTAAATTTAGTTTATTAAAACATTTACGGAATACGCAGAAACGGAGGATAAGCAAACACAATGGAACGTGCGATAACGCGGATAACAAAATGAATTAATTCAACGAACAAGAAAAGGTTTCATCCCTGAAGAACGTCGATAGACGACGTTATTTATCTATAATTGCATCGTATTTAACCTCGTCATTTTTTTTTTACGTTTGCCGGTAGTGAGGGCGATCTCGATCTATGGAAACGTACAAACGCTCGAACGATTAATTTCGTTCATCTTCAATTTTCTTTCTTTCTTTTATTTTCTACTCGTATTTTATCACTTGTCATCCGCTAGAGTAGAGGCGGCATTTCCTCGCTGTTACAAAATAGTCACACGATTTCAATTATTTCGTTCCATGCTGCCGATGCAACGATGAAAAAACCCTCGACCGACGACTCGAAGAAACTTCGCCAATAAGTAGATACAGGATATCTCATCAAAGCGACGTCGTTCCAGGAAAGCAGCAACTTTGTTATACGCTCGTGTGTCGCTGATTTCTCTCCGTTCCCTCGCATGCCGTTGCACGCAATCGTTCGATCCCGAAATCGTTACCGGCATACATAAAACATGAATTTCGATACAGGCTGCATCATTAGTCGTCTCGCGGCGCACCACCGATACCGGGCCTCGTTATTGGCCGCGCATCTTCGGTCGCTGGTTCCGCTTGTCCCCGATAATAATTGACGACTTTATGCCGAATACAAACACTGTACGATAAACTTCGATATCGGTGGTCCCGTTCATCCTCCTTAACGTTATCTCGGCCGGGTAATCTCGATCCGCGCGTCCGCGTGGGCGTATCCGTTACGTCGCCCAATCTCCGCGCTATACTACCGATTTTACGACGAAAATAAAGATACCGCGAATATCGATCAGATGGAGAAAAGATCATCGACGTATAGATGGATGGACAGATTTCTCTTTACGGTGAGAGTAGCGAAGAGTTATAGTCTGTTTTGATAAAAGTAGCATTTTTATAGGGTGCGTTTCCAGGAAGACTTTGACGATCGTTTGGAAAGCTCTACCTGGCGTGCTGGATTTCGACGATAATATCGTAGTTAGTTGGAATTAGATTCGTTGGACGATATTCCATTCGGATTTTATTTATACGCCGTGACGAAGCCGCGATCATCGTAGGCAGAATCCACCGCGTAGTGGTGGTGGTGGTGTGGTCTTGCCGACAGCTTTTGGCAAATATCTTTGCAACTCGGACCGAGTGAAAGTCGTTGAAAATGTCGATTTCCGCGACCTACTAGAAAATCACCGAAATCGAAGGTAGCGGCAACTTTCTAAATAATCATATCAGCACTTTAGCGAACGACTACATAAAGATATAATTTATATATCGTTAAAAATATCGCGTTTACTCGTTGGCTTTATAGGAAGACTTACGTGAATAGCTATGTAATACTACGTTTTAATCCCTAATGCGTATGCGCGATAATTAAAGAAACTTAATCTGCAAAATTATTGCGACAGTCGATACCAGCGAATCGCCGACAACTTTCTCACAAGTCTCAACTGTAGAGAAATTTTCTCTACCTAAAATGGGAAAATTGATTAAAACTGCACACTTTGTATCTACGTGAGAAGCCGTAAAGCGCGACACGCGAATCTCCAAGAGGAATTTCCGTCGCTGTTGAAAATTTCTCGATGTCAGTGCCGATTCTTTACGACACTATCCGTCCATCTAAGCGTGGAATGTAACACGACTCCCGCAACAAGTTGAATAACTGAAACAAGTTAAGCGATTCTGCAAGATATCGATGCACTTTGGCGAAAACGACTATCGACATTTAAGAATCGCGCGTAGCTTCGTAGGAAAATCTCGTGACGCAATCTGGTCGTACAACTTCGGCGCGAGCCTTTTTAATGGAGACGCGCGGCTTCGCCGCGTATACATCGGAACTCGATGGAGACGTTTTCTGCCTACGCAGAGTCTAAAATCGAGAGTTCTGTCGCCTGTTCGTATATGTTTTTTTGCCTATTTCGAGCGTCGATAAGGCAGTTATTTCCACGTTTTAATCGAAGCTATACTTTTATTAGTCGGTTTTAACTTATGTTTATTTACGCGTGTATTTTATTCTATGCAATATACGAAGCGCGTCCGTTCCCCACGAGCGACTATAAATATATTTCTGCTCTCGGCAACTGTATCTCTACTTTTTGTTACCTTGTTGTCGTTGAAACTGCAGAACCACGAAGAACGTGAAGTTTGCCTTCTCTGTTGGGAAGCTCTATTGGGATATAGTAAAATTTAGCAACGCCTCCAATTTTCCATAAATGCGTCGAGATTCGCGGTCTGGTAATAAGTGGATATATAAACTACGACTAGACGCGTGTAAACATAAAGTCGTAAGAAATTAATCGCTGGTGAATGATGAAATTAAGGCGATAGCTCAGATCCAATCCTATCGACGTTTGTATCTGTCCCGTTTCGTCTCCTGTTACGCGCTGAATCATCGGAGGGAAATTATAATGCACGAGTTACGATGGCCTCCCACACCACCGCCGTTGTATAATTCTCCGAAGGAAGGCAAGAATCCCCGCCTTGTATCCATCGGTGGTAGAAAATGCGTTACAAACAGCTGCAAAATAACTCGAAACCTGATAAAATAGCTGATAAACGTTATGGAGATAACGGGAATTCCACGTAACGTGATATCGTACTTATGTCCAATATTCAGCAACGTCCATGCACGTCTACGATTAGGAAGTCAATAAAAGACGCGGTGTGCGCGATCCACGTATTCAGCCGCGGGGCTCGGAAGGAAAACTACGAAAGAACAAGTTTCCATATTACCCACTTTCCACCTATTATCGTTCCTCGATTCTCCTACACCCCGGGGCAGCTGAAATATTATTCAGTTTATCGATTCACGAGAGACCGCGACCGGTCGCGAAATCGATTTCTCCGCTCGGGATTTGTCCAAGTCTCGCAACGCGACGTGCCACGATAAAGTCGAACGGCGCGAATCCAACGGCTGCGTTCTTTCTACGTGCCGTTAATCGTTTATTGCTGTACAACTACAGCAATAAACTAAATAAATAATAAACTAAATTAACTAAATAATAACTTATTTACTTATTTATTACTATTACGCTGTATTTTTTTTTTATGTCATTTATGCTTGAATCGAGTCCTGGTATATTAAATTTCGCATTACAGGAAACGCGAGATTCGACGTACAATTATGTACAACGGAGCTTTATTTACGTAAACTCCGTTTGTCGGAAAATTTTAGTTCATGCCGCAAGACGATTCGAAAAACGGATATAAATCTCGACGAATGTCTTTTGAGTTCTTCTCATCCATATTCATCGGTTATATTCACCTTTGGTTCGTATGATATTTATAAATCATCAGTTGGGATAATATTTCATCGCGATCACACGCGCGATAATTCATTCCGATCTTTACGAGTCATTGTCAGCCCCGTTTCCCAAATACCTGCGCTCGCACGGAAGAAAAATTATTTGAACAGACGGCGCAAAAGTATGCAAATCTTCGCATATGTTAACCGTGTCCTCGATAAATCGTTCCTCTGCGCCAATGTTATTCCAATTACTTTGATTTACCGTCGTTTATTTATTCCATTTCTTACGAGCCAGTCTCTTCTCTCGTTATTATATCTCTCGAAGACCGAATTGAATCATCTCAGCTTTATTTCCGTCTTCTTCCTCGGCCAACTGCGTTTCCTACGCGTAATTACCTCGGATAAAACGACCGAAGTTATCGTTACGACAATTTATCCACTTATTCCAAACTCCCCCGCCCCTACGCGTAACTCTTCGCAGGCTTCGAACAATTGAAATTATCGCTACGATAATTTATCCAACTTTTGCAACCCCTACACCCTCGATTCTCTATGCATTTACGATCGTAAAGATAACGGACCCGCGGGCACCGGGAACCGAGCAGCTTCGATTGAAAATAAATAACGCGACGATAATGAGTTTCTCCGTGCGCCGTTTATAGGTTTAGCCGCGCGTGGGCCGTTTTCTGTTACGCAATCGGCCGATGGTCCTTTGTGTACGAGTTGCACCGGCCGACCAGTGGAATCTCGATCCTGGATCAACGTGCTACGTGCTTCGCCCTTACGCCATTATTTGAAACAACTAACGCGGATCGAAACGTCAAAGGGCACGCTTTCGCTCGTATCGTGTTCCTCCCTTCGTTATCGGGTCTCGCGACGACGACGATCCCTGGTCCGGCGGTGAACCGTTTCGCTTCGTCGTCGATTTTAAACAAATACGTTTGGTGCTGGCGTCAGTCGTTGGGAAGAAATTGAAATCCAGATGCGGCGGAGGCATCGCGTCGGCGCGCGCGCTCGACTTCTCCTCGCGTTGCTCGAAACACTGGGTCAGTGTATCCAGTCGCCCGTTCGTCTTCCATTGCTACAAGAGTCGAGACTGGTCCGGTCCAGTCCAGTCCGGTGCTTGGCCGCTGCAGCGCCGCAGGCTCGCGCATAGACTGTTGTACGATTGCACCTCGGCGTGCAGAAGCCGCGTGGAAAGTTTTTACGCGACCAACGATCGCGTCGCATTAACAACTTGCACTCGCTCGATCCAGACGTTTCTCCCGTTTCGTCCGTCTCTCCTCCGCCTCTCCTCCGCCTCTCCTCCGCCTCTCCTCTGTCGCGAAGGACGACGCGTCTTTTCCACCGTTACCTCGCAATTCGAACAGATATTCGGGACGCTCCGCGATTTAGGACACTTGGAAAGAAAATTGAAACGGATCGTCTCCGCGGAGGTTATTACGCGGCCGTTGTGCATCGCTAGCGATTAACGAAGACTATAGAAAAGAGTAATCCGAGCGTGAAGAAACGATTTCTCGTAAACTTGGAAATTTATCGGCTATCTCGCTTTCCCACGAATTTGCCGCTTTTTCTTTTCGAACGTACGCCAAAGCGATCCTCCGTGCGTCAATAATCACGCGCGTTCTTTCTTAACCGATCGTTCGACGCGACCGTCTCGTTCACCCGCCGCTCTCCACCGTTCGAGATTCGTTAACTCGATTTTTCCGCGTTGTTCGCGTTTCTCCGCCGACCAATGCCTGTTTCACCCTGCGGAGCCACGAACGCCGAAGCGACGCCAATGCTCTCGTGGAAGGAACAGAGAGCCGGTACAGAAATTTCTCTGGGTCGGTTGCAAACCTGCCCTCGGCTATGCCGGCTCTAGCATCGCTGCGGCGATCGTTGGCGCATAGCGAACGCGACCTGTCTATATACAGGGTGACGCGTTTCAGTATGAAATTGATGAATTCGTTTTGTAAATGGCTCGTGTACGGACACGTTCCTCGATTCGTAGAGGAGAAAGAGCGGACGTATTTCACGGGCATATATGAGACAAATTTGATCAAACGTTTTGCAGGATAAGTTCTAGATTTCAAGCTCGAGATGTTGTTGGTCGGTTTCGTACCGATTTTAATCTTGACTCTCTCTCTCTCTTTCTCTCTCTCTCTCTCTGGTTCTGGTTCTGGTTCGTTCGATATCGACTTGCGATCTTTTAAGCTTGCAAGGAATGTAGGCGATACGCGTTATTTATTGAAAATTATCGATTCTCAGATCGCTAATCCGTACGTTATTAGCCCGTGAAGTCGTAATATACCTGGTCGTTCCGTTAAACGTGCTTCCGTTTAAAGACCGCACGCATGGATACGTAGACTGGACGTTGCTGATTCTATCAACTTTTTTCTTCGACGAATCTCTAGTTTGAAAGCTAATAACCAAAGGTTGTAGACCGCTGCTTCTCATTAGCGGAGCCAAACTAACTTTACTACCTTGTACCTTTTATTTCTTCGCGTTTCATTCCGCTCTTTTTCTGCACTTTCTTGCCAACGTCCGCGTACTTGTTTGCCCTTACCGGCTACCGTGAACCGACACGCTCGCAAACTACTTGCGCCGCGCGTGTATCGTTGAATTTGGAAAACATTGGACATTCTAATCTCTACAATACCTTTCTACGTAATTTTCGATCTGCTTGGCACAGGCGACGATCAAAATCTCTCATCGCGTCCAAGGCAAAGTAGCAGACTTTCTCCGAACGAAATCTCTTTTGTCATTTCCCCTCGTTTCACCGACACCGATTACGGTCCGTTTTTCTCGAATCACGGAGTCGTGGTCCGCGCAGAGCCCATTAGTCCCTCCGCTCGCCAAGGATACAATATCCCGCGCTCCTCTCGTAATTCTGATTTTCCTCGCGAACCTTCGAACGATCGTCGTCAATCGGTTTCGGAATTTGGATCGCGCGCCACGCGCGACGATCCTGATGATCGATCTTCGTTGTCGATTCTCTCTGATAAATAGTCTTTGTCGCGCCTCGAACGCTACGAGTTTGAGCGAAGATACGTGCGATCGTAATCTCCAATTTAGAAATTTTTTCTTCCTTCTTTCGAAGAGCAATTTAAAAAGAATCGTTCGAACCGTCTCGTAATTTCGATCGTTCCGTTTCGAGAAGATATTATTGGAAGATGTTACGTTGCTATCTATTTTGTTTCTGCTTCTAGCGCATTTTTCTTTCTTTTTTTTTTTAGTGAAATCTATTCGTAATCGCGATTTAGTTGAAGAGCGGAGTTCCTATTCCGAGCATATTTTACAAGTTACGCGAAAGCTCCGTACTTTACTGAATGACGGCCCAATGTCCGACGAAGGAAGGAAACGAAATTACTTCTGCGTGACGCTTACGAAAAAAAAAGAAAAAAATGGAAGGTCCCCGCTGATATCGAGTTTTAGGAAACCTGCGCGTTACGTATACCTTTCAATCGGAATTGTCCCGAATCCTCGTTCAAACGGCGCACCGTGAAACGCGAGAACGTTGCCTGCGAACCTGATCTACGAACCTAGTCTCCGTGAACGCGCGTTTTTCGCGCGATTTATTTACGTGAACGTCCGAATTTGAAAATTTACCTGACGTTGGCGGTCTAATTACACGTTACATTAATAACGCACGATGGAACGGTCTTCCAAACGTAAACGAGGAGACTACGGTCGTCGTTGATCGCGTTTGGCAAAAGAATTATTCGCAAAAAGCAAGGAGCGACTCGGTGGGATGTAACGACCAGCCAGTCGTTCGTTTCCTAGCGTGCATCCGGTGCATCACGCTCGAATGCTGGAAATAAATCTGAGAAACTGAAATGTCAAAGTGCTACCGAGACTACCGAGAGACTAGCCAGCTGCCTGGTTTACGACGCTGTTACAACAATAGCGATCCTTTGCGTCACCGAGAAATCACTCCCCACCGATCGTCGTGCGGTAATGGTCGTTGTAATCGCCTCGTGGCTGCGTGTATTAGCCGTGTTATTTTCTTCTCCACGGAGGTTGGGTCTGTCTGAGAATCGGAGAGAGATTCAATGGAACAAGGCCTGATTACCGTAATCGTATTGTCGCTCCGAGTCAACGATCGGACAATTTTTGGCCTCTTACCCCGTTCCTGTTCTTGCTTCTATTTACTTTAACCTGGGTGCATTTACTCGGGTATCTGCTTCGAGCTGGATTCGTTTCAATCCATTGGAATACACAGCGGGCAACGAGTTTGTCGAATTCAACCATCGAAATGTCAGTTGTATCGTATAATTAGGAGACGTTTACGCGTCTATACGCACGTTTAAAAGCGTATGGTACGAGCTTGGAACGTAACGTTGAAACGGGCTTCGAAACGGGAGATCGTCGAGGTACAGTTTCTGAGAATTTTCTTTACGAGCCGATCGATGCGCTGGAAATCTCTGACTTGGAAACCTCGAATCGCGAGACTCGGAGTCTTCGGTTCCGACGAGATGGAGACTGGCTATCGAAACTCTGGGAACAAGACGCTGCGAAATTTGCGAATATGTTTAGACAAGGCGACGTAAGCGACGAAGATGGAACTCCGTCGGTATAGAAAATGTGTTTGTATCGGAAATATCATCGTTTACTGGTTCGTATCTGTCGCGTTACGCGCAACATGTTGCAAAGTGTTTGACGCGGCTCGGTCGTAAATTGGATTTTAATTGCTACTGTAAAAACTAAGGATTTCAATTTATCAACTGGTTTTTCTAATTTGCCCGTTTTATTTGATCGTGAAATAAGTAATTTGTTGCGAAACAGTGTGTTAGAATGCGGCGTGCTCGAACAATTTAGTACACGAATCTAACGTCGTAATTATTCGCATGACCCGTGTCTAATTTGTAAAAACCAAGTATAAGATAATTAAGGAATCCGAGTGGAAGAAGGTCTATGCGTAATGCCACGCTGCTACAGAAATACCGTGTCGGTAAATCAATTATAGTCATTAAAGAGCGGAAACATGCTATTGAAAAATATCTACAACAGGCGGTGTGATTAAATGCTTCTCTACCAACACCGGAAACGCGTAATGATGCCAAAAAATCGAGTTTTAGAAATCTTCTTTTTCTAATGCACCGTACGATCGTTTTGTAAACTGTGTTTCGTCGCAAAAAGAATTAACTGTTTCCATCGATAAATCAAAGGAAATACCTCGCGGATGAAACGCGCGAAACGCTGCGATTTTCTTCGCGGTATCGGTCGCATTTCGTTACGCGAAAGAAAGCTTCGCTGCCCCTCGAGGGAGGCTGGTGTTAATCACCGCCAATTCGACGACACCTTCTGCTAAACGACTCTCGGTCCGAATGGAAATTCCACTCGTCCGAATACGAGCAAAATTGCCACACCGCCGAGTCGACTCGCCAAGGATAATTTCTATCCCCCGCAGTGATGAATGATGGATCTTCCACCGCTGTTAAATCTCGCATTCAATGAACGCGGCCGAGATATGGCACACGGCCGTGGATGCGCCTTAATGACGTCGTCGTCGCGGTGCTGGTTGCCACATCGCGCGCGAAAACACGCGAGTAACGGCTTAATCAGTTTCACCGTTCGAAAATTACGGCTGAACTCGCCTGCAATTCCATCGACGCGAAACCTCCGGTCGCCGTTTCGCAATTCTGTTCTCCTATTCGCGAAACCAAGTCCTCGTCGTCGTTCGTATCTTGCACTTACACAGGCGACTGCGCTACCGCACTCGAGTATCCCGGATACCTGTATGTTTTTATTCGATGCAACATGCCGATAATCGCTATTCTTTCCCGGATATACCGAAACCGTCGTTCTGTACGTTTCGCGCTTCGAATCTCTCGAAGACGGGAAGAAACTGTCAGTCGGCGTTGCTGCGTCGCATCGTACGCGACAACGCGCCAGTTTGAAGTTAGATTCGAGCGTGGTTTCTCGATTTTAACGTATTTCATTTCAAATGCCTTCGTCTCGAGTGCTCTAGAACGAAGTAACTCGACGACCCAATCTCTCGCGAGTTATCCACGATCCACGACGATGTTACCGGAACGTTAAAATACAAACCCGCGTTTACCTACACGCGCGATACCGACGTTGGAATTATTTCATCTGCTTTGTGGAATTAACGAGGAAAACATGGCTGCGCGTAATCGACGGAAAACTAGCATTTCGACGCAAAGAGAAACATTTCAACCGTTAATTGGCGGTCATTCGTTATCGCGCAGCGTTACAAAAACATAATCCAAGCTGAGAAGATCTCGAAGGAGTCGTTCAAAAGCTTAAGCTTTTATTTGCCTCTGCCCCCCCCCTCCCTTCCACGGTCATTTATTAACACGTTTCCTCATCTCGTAGCAATGATTAAACACTGTTTTCAAGCATTAATATTTATACGAACCCATTGGTTTTCGCCGTTACTGCTATTCCACCGTGACAGCCAAGCCAATAAATCCAGGATGTGGCAACGCGCGTTCATCATGCTCTCGTATCTCCGCCATATTGCGCGCAATTCATCGCGCTATACAGCTACCTTTTTCGCCTAAATAGCGAGCAATCTAAACAACACCCACGTCTCTCCGTCTAAACGTTCGTTCAGATCGGTCAGGTTACTCCGTTGAATTCACGTCGTTTCGCCTTAAATAACTTGGTTTCGAGCGAACGCACCTACTTGGAGGTTTCCAAGCAAACGCGATTTCCGACGCGATTCGCTTCGGATTTTTAATCAAATTTACAACTAACCGTTCCTGATCGAATTTAATATATTTACAATACGAATGGGAATTCGACGTTGCAGAAATGCACAGATACGCGACAATGTACGAGCTATTGAAAATTAGGGTATTGGTGGCGATATCTAGATCCACAGGTAAGATAAGATTCCGTCTAGGTTCGATCTTGCAAATTATAATCGACAAACTATGGATCTGCGTAAATATCCGCGCTCTGTCTATATTCGAAGGATCTACGAAGCGTAAAACATATACGTCAACGCCTTTAGCTCGCTTATGCGTCAGTTTCGAACGACAAAAAGTTGATGCACAGTTCAACGTGGCAAACGCGCGATTATGCATTGAAAACGTATTTAGTGGAAGTAAACGACCGAGTCCGCGATGATAATTTATTGGCTGAATGATTCAGCGGCCTTCGTGCAGTCGGTACTCGCAACGAGCGCTCCGTGAACACGGCGAACACGATTTTCTGGAAATTTTACTAATGGAACGGATAACCCTAGCAGGCTGCTTCTCATCGTGATCGTAACAGCACTTTTTACACAGCGATATAATTCACTTGTTCGTTACAGCTTATGGATTCTGGCGTTTAAACAGTTTTCTGTCCGTTCGCGCGCGGATCTCTATACGATCGTGTAAAATACGTTGACAGAGGGAACGCAGATTTATCGCATACTTTGGAAATATTAAAACTTTGCTGAACCAGGCTGTGCGAAGCACTCTTATACGCTATAACCTCTTGAAAATACGGCGGAGAGAGACGTTGCGTTCGCTTAAGGAAAGCGATCTTCGAAAACCGAGTACATAACAGCATTCCGTGCAACGTTTAATCGAAACGAATACCGTATACCAAATATTTCCTCGCTCGTGTTCGTCGCAAATACAATCTCGCGTACGATGTACACGTTACGACGTGCACGCGCGATTTACGGTCTAGTCGCGACAAATTTTTCATTCGTCGAAACCCGTTTACCAAAATGTTCCGCTCGCGTTATCGCGCTCTGTTGCAGGTACAAACGTTATTTCAAAAAACCCGGGCCACCCATGTTTTTGGAAAGCACGACGCGCTCGGACGACTGCCGTACGCGCGTTCACGGTTCGCTCATTTTCTTCCGCCGGACCGTCGCGAGTAAAATGGCCGTCGTACGCCAATCAGTGGACGGAGCGGCGAAGATAACGTCACAGATATAAAAATTGCGATTCGTGTTGCTTTAAATTTGCTCGCGAGCTCGACAATATCCCGTGGCATTGTGTACGTGCAGGAAATATTCGTCAGCTGGCGCGAGAACGCAAGAATTCACGATGCAGAGGTCGGGCTCGATCGCCCGCTGCTCGGCGTCTACCCGCAGAAACACGAGACTCTCGGGGCCACGTTTTATTTATACGTTGCCCTACGACCCGCTGGTTTCGACAGCGATGGCAAGAAGCGTTAACGCCTGTCCAGTGGAGCGGAATCGAGACACGTCGAGTCGCTGCTGACAAACAATCGCGACACGGCTTTATGCTCGTCGATGGAGTTGTCTAATCAACGATCTGTCGCGTAAAGGTGGGCGCGCGTAATCGATTAAGATAGCAGCGACTAATTCAGTTATCAAAACGGCGACAGCCGGTACGAGCCGAAACGAACGAAGAAGGCGGATAGAACGGCCTCCGCGAATGGAAAAGAATTCGAAGGAGAATTAATTAGAGAATCGGGTATCGTGTGGTGGGACTCGAGTTCGTGATCCCAAGAGCGTTCCTTGCCCCCGAGACAGAAATTCAGGTATTTCTACCTAGGCGCGTGGAAATTATTCAGAGACGCGCGAACGCGCTCAGAATTTCTCCGTTCGAGCGGAACATCGATAATTTATATGTGACGCTTGGTGGAGTACGGTGAGTCTCGAAGGTGAAGCGTAATTTAGCTCCGCGCACGGGTTTCGCACGGATCGAACGAATCGACGAGAATCGCTACCGAATGTAACCGAATCGACTTCGTGGATTTTGCGAAGATCCGCGCGGACAAAAGCGACGACAGGGCGACGACGTGGACGATTGGTCGGGAAATTAATCGTTCGACGACGAAGTTTCGGGCAAAGTTCGGCTGTTCGATTTCGACGAATTTGTATTTAATACTTTGTACTTCGTATTAAATAGCGTCTTGATGGTTACACCGGCGACTATTGCTCCGTTGCATTGGCGCGTTCAAGCGCAAGAAATCGACCACTTCCCTCTTACGAGCCGATGCTTTTTGCGGTCGGTCATTAACTGCATAGTGGCGGGTTTTCGATGCGCGCAAGGGAAAGTCTCGCTTCGAGGAATCCCGGGAGCGGTACGTTGAAATCGTAAATCGAAGAAGAAGTCTCGGAACAGCCCGTGACTGCGACTTTCTCGCTCGCTGCCAGCTCCTATTTTGGAGCCAGCGACCAGTATCTGTCTGTCGCTTCTCGTTCTGAGTCGAATTCTCGCTTTTTGTTCGTCGATTTCGTCGATCGAGCAATATAGAGCTATCTAGTTTGTCAGAGTAACGAGATGCAAGGACGAAACGCGCGACGTGTCCTTTTCTCGGCCGCGTCCACAGGCAACTTTACAACCAATTACGACCCGACCGTTCAGCCTAATTATATAACGCCGACTTTCTGATCGTTCTTGCGAATGGCCGAGCCAAACGATTCCTACGGTTGCTTCCAGTCGCGGTATCACGGTCTCCCGTGCGAGTTTCGTTAGTCGAGGATGCACGACGTTCTTTGGATTCGAGGAACGAAGGCTAAAGAATCGGATCTGACGAGTCGTCGAATTGAAATTCGACTCGAGATTCGTTTCTTGTATATCGTAGAACGCGATGAAGATCGACGTCGATAGAACATCTGTGGTAAAGATCGATATATGGTAAAATTATATACAGCTTGCTTTGGGCCGCGTATAACCGAGCAGAGATCGTTCACCGACGTTTCAGGTCATCGGTTAAAAGTCCCGAAGAGGAATACTTTCGTTGACCCGAGCGGCCTAATTCCGTGACCGCGTCAAGACATTTTAACACGTTGACTCGTTAGCACGTTGACCCGCGGTACATAACAGTAACTTATGTTAATTCCATTTGGGATATCGATCGTCAACTAAATCGCGTTAAACGGACGTTACTTTTAAACGTTAAAATACGTGACTAAGTTGAGATTCATAAAACGTGATTTACACCGCTATGATTCTCAGCCCGCCATATTTCTCATCCTAGATTTATCGTCTGTCCGTACGAGTATGCTTCTCGTTGTTCCTTCCACGTTCCCTGAAAAATACGCGATATTTCTCAATACGTCCTAATACATGATATTTCCCTCGAACTAATAGCCCGTGAAATTAAAAGCAACGCCGACGTTAAGCAATCCGGCGATCAACAACCTGCCGTCACGATTGTCAAATTTGATTATCGAGCCTGACGCAATCAATTTATTGGTTGACCGCCTTCTGCCGCGTACGAGACACGGCATAATTCATTCACCACCCCCGTTAATTACGCAACAGCTTTCGTTCGACGCACTAATTCATAGCCGCGAGCACCGATACAACACGGCCGGCTTCGTTGATCATCGTTAAGTGGTACCAGACACGTTTCATTGCCTCTTTAACAACGTTATCTCGATGTACGCCACGGATAAGAACGCGCATTTACGAGACAAATCTGTCGATGGAAAATTAATTTTTTACCGCGTTACCGACCGAATATCGCTTGTCCCCTCTACGAAGAAACTAGCCGACGATTCGCAGTTAACGAACCGCATTTGCAGTAATTAATATTCGCGTTTGCTTCGATCAAGGGACTAACGATTCTGACACGCACGTGCTCTTGGACGCACCATGGACGCTTCGTGAACTTACCAAAATCACACTGTTCGTTTGTGGATTCTTTTAGACTCAAGAATGATCTGTGCGTGTCCATACTGTCGATAGAAATTCGTGTACCTGCGAACGCGATTAAGAGAAGATACTTGCTTCACTCGTCGTATGCTACGAACATACGCCCTGATACGAACGTCTTTTTGGTATTTCTGGATAGTACGTCGTTTGTTCTGTACATTTTTGCGTATTTAAGTTTCTCGTAAATGTGTAAACCTTCGCGGTCTATTTGCGAACGAAAGAGAGCAAATTTCGAAGGAAACTCGGTCTAGGAAAAGCTTATAAACGATCGGCGATAATGATTAAAATTACGTTTGACTGTCAAGATCGTTCGAAATAACAAAGCTTCGTATCTGGCGATAATTTGAATTTAGTTTTAATTGCACGTTACTTAAGTCGCGTTGTCGTTTCAAAGCGTAAAAATCATGTTCGTTCTGATTTTAGGAGATACCGAGCGCGGTTACCAAGATGAATTGAAGAATCTGCGATTCATGGTGCTTCAAGGTATTTGTCTTGCTCTTTAAGACGTCTGAAATAGCTTGTTTGTACTGCTAATTACGTAAAATAGTTTTTTGTCGTTGGTTAGATCGCTTCCTTATCGACTTTCGTGGGGAATTTTTTGACACAATAAATCTTACGAACATATATCTCGATTTACTCGTAAAATATTTCTATCGTCCTATCGTCTGCCACTTCCAACTCAATCTCCGCGAGTTGTAACGAATTCTTTTCTTCGAACGTGTCGCGTTTACGTCGTAAACTCTACGCGCGATTCCACGTGGAAAATTCTACGTTTCGTTTGGTCAATATTTGCGAAACGATTATCCGACTACCGTAGTTTACGGAAAAGCCAATTTTAGCCGGAACATTATAAACTCGAGTTTAAAGCGAGTGCCCATACGCGCTGCAGACTGTAGGAATTCTCAGTCGTCAGACTTCCACAGAAACGTGCCTTGAATTTCATCACGTATCTCGCCGCGGCGAACGTAATTGTTAAATAGGCCGTTATAAAAAAAATGTAATAAAATGTGGAGGTAATCAATTGCACGCAACACTCGTGTTCACGCACGCGTAGTAGGCATAAACGTGGATCCACGTAATGAGAGAAGAAAGCGTGGGCTGATGTTTTACCCTGTGGCGTTATTTGATTAAACCCACGCGAGTCAATTAAAGATACATAGTGAAGTTTCGACAACCTTGCGCCGTTGTAGGCTAGTCGGCAAACCTACGTACATACCTAAATGCGTGTCGACGGTTAACTGAAAGAGCGTGACAAATCCAAGGCATAATACGCGAGTCGTGATCCAAATCGCGAAAATAGCCAAACATATTTCCCGCGATCTTCTCTGCCAACATTCGGGTTTCGCGTCCTCTTGTTCTTCGTAACTTTTCTTATCTACTTGAATTTCTTCGTGAGTTTTCGCAAGGCAGAGGGAGAAAATCAAACGTCGGAATTATTATTTTAGTTTGATAATCGACGGCTAATTACGAAGGACCTACGCTTACAAAAACGCCAAACATTACCAACGATCGATCGAAATTGTCTCGACCGAGCGATCGAAATTACGCTTGTAAGCACAATATCGTAATGATCAAGTTTTATTAGATACGCACCTATCGATGGTCGAAATATTTCTAAATAATCAAGATTAAAAAAAAAAAAAAGAGAAACCATCAAAACAACCGACTCTCGAGTCGCTTTCGTCGTATAAAGTATAGGGCAGAGTATTTATAGACCTATACGGTTTCGTCGAAATCTCCTCGCAAGCGCGATCGTCTCGGAGACTTCGACGCCCGAACAAGACACGAGGCGGCGGTACATACGTACATATATACATATATACGGCACTCGTCAAAAGTAGTTGCTCATTTGTGCGAATATATCGATTATGAAATATGCACGATTGAGTTGCCTGGATAAGGCATACAGTTCGCAAGAGAAAATGGTGAATTTAAACAACAGTTTGATCACGATGGCACGCAACTTGTCACGACATATACCATGCGTACTCACGCAGATGGTAGAAACTAGAAACGCCTCCTCGCGTCAACTCATTACCTGTTTTTGTCCTTTCCGTCTAATTCCCTGCAGCGAAGTTCGATCCGCTTAAACGTTAATAAATATTTATCAAGTACGTCGCGATAAATCGGATGGCAGAGAGGAGAAGGATGTATGCCGACGCTAGTGTAGGAAATGCATTTAAACCGGTAATCGTCTACGCGGAATCACGGCGAAAAATCCGCTGGTAGGTCGTGGAAAAAAAGCCACGGCTTACTCATCGAAAGGATTCATGCTAGTTACTAGCGATGGGACCGAGCTCGATGCGTACTCGCAAATACGAATCAACCGCGCTACCAATGATTCGTTTCACGGGTGTTGGCCCGACACGATTACACGTAAAGCACTCGTAAAGTGATACTTGGGTTCGAATCTGGTCAAAGGTATGTCCGCTGGTTGCTTCTCTCCAAATACTTACGGAAGTCTGGAACCTTGGTCGGCGATTGTTCGAAGCTGCGTGGGACGCGCTCGAGCCCGTCGCTACTAATTACCATCGCTCTCCCGGAGGTAAATGATTATTAAAACGCTCGTAAAATCGGCTCACCGGTGTGTATTTCTGCGTTTTAGCAAACACGGTTTACGAGCGGCCAGCCGACTTTGCTGCGCGCTCGCCATATTAGAACGTCGAAGCTTTTTGCTCGTGCTGCCGCACGGATTTTAATTATGCCACCTCTGCCGTTCTTCTGCGTTTAAGAGATAATAAACGTCCGGCCGTTTATAGATGGGAAAACCGATTGAAATATCTTTGCATTCGTCTCCGCCGGTTCGTTTCGATAAACGAGACGAATTGCGACAGAGAGCGCGGAGCAAGAGTGACGGCGATGGTGTAAATATTTTGTTGGGAATTGGGTCGAAGCGAAGCGTCGGCTCGGGTCGTTGCATATCCTCTTGGACGCGTTGCAATAAATCGTTTGATTTCACTGCGTCGTCTCGGGATTCGCTTATCGAACAACGGCTCGTACGGTGTACCGCGGCGCGTCTATCCAGAAAGAGGATGCCCGCGAACGGCGCTCGACGAAATCGTCGTAAACGGGTTGCAACGGCGCCGAAATGAAAATTTCCTTTCGATTCGGCCGATTGTCGTTTCCAGCGTCCACGACGACTTTCTTTCGTGGCACGCGAATATCGAAAGAGAGTTCCCGGTGGCCGGTGCTCGTGCGCTCGCGTCTGACCCAGATTTTTCTTTTTGCCCGCTCGGCTAGATTGCCGATAATGATTAAATCGCCGCGCTAGTTTCGCGGAACGGTCAGCGGCCACGGAGAGACAGCCTATCCTTTGCAACCGGGTTTCTATCCACTTATACACACGTAACTCAACGATTGTTACACGGACGTACGGAAACCCATGTGGAAACGGTTACGTGCACGATCCGGCCATAATGGTGTGCATACGCCGCTGCCGTAGCTGCTGCTCAAAGGTCTTAGGACACCTCTTATTTCGCTCGCTTACCATACAGCAGTCTTGCGTATCCGCGCCGTACGTGTTGGGCGGACGATTTTGAAATTCTATTGGCGCTGTAATCGGATTGATGGCGAATTAAAGGAATTAAGGGGAAACGCGAGGATTAATCGCGAGTATTAATCGCGAGGATTAATCGCGAGCGGGGAAAACGCGAGGCTTTGTGAAATCGCGGTTAGGCGAATCGGTTTTCAACGATACACAGATATTGCCGATCGTTGCTCGTTCCCGTTCGGGGTTTCTCAATCGCCGGCACGCGAAATTTCTTGGCTGACACGAATTTATCTCCTCGTGCTTGCAGCCCATTTATATCCGTCGCGCGGGCTTGTTGCTGCAAAAATGTAAGATCTCCGATCGCGAGCACGCCGCTAACTAACCATATCAAATATTAACGGATCCCTTTAACGTGTGCGAGACGCGTTCGTTCTATTTTGAAATCGCTAACTAATTCTCCTATCGATCCGTAATTATTTGCCGATTAAACGGATTCGCGCGGTATTCGACGAAAGGAGAAGCGAAGCTTGATTCGGACGAGTCGCTTCGTTTGAGACGAAAGCGAGAGAGAAAGAATATTTGAAGTAGCGAATCAATTTGCGAGGAGAGCGAGAGGAGAGGAATATCGAAGACGATGGAAGGTGATTGTTTTTGAACGTGGACGAAGCAAAGGATCGTTCTATTTACGGAGTCGACTGGTATGGTTTTCGAGCGGTTCGTGACGTCAAACGAAATATCGAACGTTACGATATTTAAAAAGATTAAATATCGTTGCCAACGAACGCCAGAGTATCTTCGCTCGAAGCACTGTTACGATACATTGTTCCAAATTGCGAGATTAAGAGCAGAGAGTTCCTTTTTACGATCAACGAGACCATTCGACCCACTTAACTTGGTTGCGATTTAAAAGCCAAAAGCAAAAAGACACGCCGACTCCTCGCTCGATTCACCGTCGAAAAATGTTCACAACGAATCCCGCAATCCCAAGCTACGAAGTTCTTTCGTATCCGATGAAAGCGACCCGCTTAATTTTCGCTTAACGTCGCGGCGAGGCAAAAGCCTGAACCGAAAGGACGCCTTAATTCGTCGTTTCGATCCACCACCGAAAAGCAGACCACCAACGAACATTCGCAACCTCGTCGCACCCTTCTCCCATCGACGTAACATCGAAACTCGTGTAAACCATTAATCTCCATTTAACTGATCTATAACGTACAAGCGTGCCATTAAAGCGGCCTCGCAATTCCCTGAAAGATAATCTACGCACGGCGAGGTCGTGCATTCGCGGAATTAATCCGTACAACTATTCGAGCACGATCCAACGCGCGACTCCGGCCAACAAAGAGGCAACGGCTCGGTTCGCGTATCGCGTCATATTAAATACAAATCACGAATTTCTCGCGGAAGCACGAACAAGAGAGACGCGAGGAAAGAAAAAGAGATCCTTAACTACTAAAGAACGAAGCCGGTAGTTCGGTGGCTGTGTGCCAAGCCCTCGACGACGATGGAGTCGAGAGAGCCGGTTGAGGCAACCGCGATATCCACGCCACGGCTCTTTGCAGCCGCGCCAGCCTCTAAGCCAGCTCATGACAGCTCCGGGCGATGTAGGCGTACGGATAGCTTTCGTCTCTGTTGCTCGCGTTCGCGATGGTTGCGCAAGCAGGCAAGCAACGGGAGAGCCAGCCGGCGACGACGACGACGACGACGACGACGACGTCGCCATCGTCGACGGTGGTACGTGCTCGTTTCGTTTCGTTTCGTTTCGTTTCGTTTCTGTCGGTTGGCCACGGTAAATAGGCTAAAAGCATACCTGACTGGTATGTACCTGACACCGAGGCCGCGTTCGGTTGCAATAAAGTCGATGCTCTCTTTCCCTTTCTTCGCCTCCCACTCACTCTCTAACGCTCTTTACCACCCTGTCTGTCTGTCTGCCTGCCTGGCTAACTGGCTGGTTGGTTGCCTCGTGATCCTAACGGATCGATCGTTCTGTCTTCGATTACCTGGATTCCTGGCGATTGTTTTCGTAGTACGCCAGGTATCGGAGTTGAGTTTCCCGAAAATATAATTTCCATATCGCCTGCCATCGATCACATCCCGGACTCCTAGCGTCGAGTCCGAGACGCGAAAATACAGCGTACCAAAGTAATTTTTATATCGGCGCTGTTTATAATCTGCCGCTAATAATCGACCCTAGCTGATTAATTGGTCCGCCCTCGGTTACCTGGTTCGTTGGCGTTCTTTCGGCACGGCAGATACGAGAGCAAAGTTTCGCAAGATACGTCGATCGAGAGTTTCAATCGATAATATCGGGTCACGCGTGACTACGACAGTTCGATTTAGTAATACCGTCTAATTCAACCTCGATCCGACGATACTAATCCTGGGGTTAAGAGTAATTCTTTCCATCGAGATCTCCTTTCTTTCTTTCTTTATCTTTTCGTTTTATATACAACGAAGCTGCGATCGATTGGCGACGACTCCAAAGGACCACGAGCACGCTTCGCACGTCCGTGCTCCGTTTTCTTCGTCGCAGGTGTATTCGACGGAGCCGATAGAAAGAGATAACGGCGAGAGTCGGGACGTATGAAGCCGTCTCGCTCGCACGCGGCGCTTTCGCCGACGATCGTTTCAACAGCGGCTGTCGGATTCGTTTAACGCAGAGAATCAATTGGGAGGATGAAGTTTGAACACTGACAAGCCGCTGCGGCGTTGCGTGTACGACGTGTGTATTGTACGACTGCCTGTTCATATCGCGTGTTTATGGATTTGACGTGTTCTATGGTTTTCTGACCGACTACTTAGCCTTTAAACACTTTATCGTATAGACCTCGTACGATTCGTATTTTCCATTCGATGCATGTAACTCGGGTATGTGATCGTGTTCGATATGGCTTTAATAGCGTTGCTCGTGAAAATTGGCGTTTGATATTTTTCCTGCGACCTAATATTTCGGTCGCGATCGTAGGTACGTAAAAAGATGAATTTTTCACAAAAAAAAAAAAAAAAAAAAATGGATAAATACTTATCGCACTCTATCCGTGGCACGCTTGATTACCAGAAATTTATATACGCTCAACCTCGTTCTACGATTAATTATACGCGTAGAGTGTACTGTTTGATCGACGTAAAAGGTAATTCGGTTCGTAACCGATAGAGCAACCTAAACGCGCAACCGTGTGTCCTTCGTCGTTGTAACTCGATGTCGATCTAACATTGATAACATCGAACGAGTTAGGGCCATGTCAAACGTAATTCGATTACCGCAATAGTTTTGCAACGTGTTTGTCCGATGTAATTTCAATCAATGTCGAAAGAAAGGCTGTCCAAATTTCTCGCTCGACATCGTCAAGTATCGATGTACGCGTGGACCGACTAAAAACTAATCGTCACGGATCGCTGGATAATTTTCGAAAACAATACGGTTTTACGGTCTTACGAATCGTTTTGCTCGCGAAACAAGGGAAAGGTGATGGTCTAATAGCGTTGAAAATATAGGCACAGCGCGGATTAATAAATCAAGAAAGATAAAAAGATTTGATTTTCCGACGATGTTAATAGATATATAGAATCGTACCGTTTAGGAATTCACGACTTCAGTCGAGAAAAATCTCTGTTATCATTCCATAATCCAAGTTTATGCGTTCCCGTTCGAAGCGTAGGCGGTTATAAATCTCGGCGCGAAATCTACGCTCGGTGATATTTACATCCCGAGTAGTGTCTTTCCAGTCGCTGTCTTAATCTACTGGAATCGGAAAACATATTTTACTTGCCAATACTTATAATTAGTATCGGCGAGGAATTTTCGATAATACCACGGCGCGAACTCGTACGATTAAAGCTTTATTATCGTATCTTGAAATCTGTTGTAGGCATAAATGTCAGCTATTTTTGTCGGATCGATTTTTCTTTAGTATTTTTTTTTTTTTTTTCGGTTGTCGAAGAAACTGCCGAGATACGTACATAGATTGTTTCGACAGTGACGTGGATAATTCGTATGAAAGTAATTTAAATCGACGAGACGACGGATGCGAATAGTCTTATTAGTTTGTTAGTTTCGTACAATAAGATCACGTTGATAGGCTTTATCTCGTAATCGGTTGTGTTGTTACGTTTTACCGGCCTTGTTCTCCGTATATCCTCCGTCTTGCATCTTATAGATCTTTATACTTCGCTACCATTTCGCTGCATATAGGTATATACTTAACAACTTCACAACGTCCTATACTTTATTACAAACAATAAAGCAGCAGAGAAACGTCTATTTGTCAAAAACTAATTCTAATTCCATCGTACGTTGCTTGTTATTATATATATATATATATATATATATATATATATATATATATATATCTTGCGCTTAAATTATTGAAAACAGCGCTCGAGTAATTATGGTCCGCAGTGCATACATAACGCTATGGTAAAACGAACATTATGATTCACAAGGCAAGGGGCAATATCGTCAGGTCTCGCATACTTTCCACCTAGTCCTGCCAACTGGACGCAATAAACGAACTAAAAGCACCGGTCGAGACATGAAATATGTACCTGACACTGAGACCGCATTCTATTTCATTTCACACTCGCTCTCACGTTTTGCCCTATAACACGGCCGATTTAATAATTGTAGCCGTTCGCGGTTGAAAGGGATCTCACTTATTGGCTCGGTCTAAAAATCTGCTCTGGAATATAATTGGTGCCGAGACTACAAAAGGCAACTTGTCGCTAGCTGGTTGATCGTTTCATTGATTGCGTTTCGAATTAACCCTTTCATGACTGATCCGTATATGGATTTCAGGACGGGACGCGAACTGTAACGCTAACCGATCGCAGATAAGAAAAAAAGTTGGCAGAGAATGATAATCGTAGAACGATTCGAGGTCTTGTCTTTATCTCCTTGCTTTATAGAGAAACGCTTCGCCACCAGCCTCTGTTCGTTCGTTTTCATAGCGTCAAATTTTTCATAGTCGCGCGATAATGTAAACGCTTTTCATAGTAGCTGTAGGTTGTGGGAAATGAGTTTATTTTAGATATTTCTACGCGCATATATATACCTATATATATATATATATATATATATATATATATATATATATATATATATATATATATATATATATATATGTAATATATATAGGTATATAGGTTGCAGGAAAATATCGCTTTGAAAGCGACCGCTGAAATCCATCTTTCTCATCCTATTTATACGTCTACACGAGCATTAGAACGTTCCCTTCGGCTCTCTAGATTTATTTCTGTGTATTTATTTCTTGCTGCTTTTGTTCCTCTTAATCGAGATTAAATCGATTTAGCCGAATTGAGCAACTCCGGTTATTCGCCCGCCGAGGAGGATTCGATTTTATTGAATGTAATTGACGAGATCCAGCGATGTTTCGCGGTGGCAAAAAAAGGGGACGTTTATTTCGCGGAACGAGCGGATCGCTTGCACGGATTGCCACAGTTTCTTCGCCAGGTACCGATTGTCCAGAGGCGGCGAGTAAATACGAAATGGCGAAACAAGGCGAGTTTCGTCAGGCGTCCCGCGATCGATCGGCACCGGCGGCGCTCCACCACCGACAAAGAAAAATGCATTACTGTGGGAACAATTCAGCGAACGAGCAATCGTTACCCTACATAGCGGCGTTAGCGTTCGCTATTGTGTATTCGTTTTACGCGCTCGTTTCGCGGCTCCATTTATTAACTCATTACCGGCGCGCAAAGCTTCGTTAAGACGATTTCGCAAATGATCTCTACGTTTTTCCACTTCTTTTTCTTCAACGATAGAAACCCGAACGTGTTGACCTTTTTTTTTTTTTTTTTTTCTCGCCTCGATCTTTCTCCTGTTACGTATTCTGGTATCGCCGTACAGTAGGCGGGACGAAGGAAAGATTCGAGTCGTCGCGCGTGCATATAACAACCGTACTGACATCGCTGGTGGATAGTAATGGCGTTAAATAATTTTTTAATCGCGTTTAATAGCAGTCTATCGAGAGACTTTGACAAAGGGCAAAGGAGACGATGGGAAACAAGGCGACGCGAATGGATGGACGAACGTGTATCGTATTCTCGGCGAAATCGTCGCTATATAATAGGCGGTGCGGAATTTCCTCGTCGGAGCAAGAAATCGTACGGAAAAACGTTACTTCCGTGTGAAATAAAACGAAGGTCGTAAATTGCAGGAGGGGAAAAAAACAACGGTGTAAAAAACGATTTAACGAAAGTACCCATGCGAAGTGATTATGCATGGATAATCGAAACTGCACATGTACGTGTATATCGATAGCGTAACACATCGAACGTGTCAATATTATTAGCGGTGTCATGGATTAACCGCGAACAATCGCGTCGTTAGTTTAATCGTATATTTTCTTTTGTTCTCGAAGGAAAGACGCGTTACATCTAGTTCGCGTTTTATTCTGACGCGACTCGTTACGTCCAGTAGATCGTCGCTTAGCAACGAATTCGTTGTTTTCTTACTTGGATGTACGCACGAGGAGATATCTTTACCTGTATTTACATTTCTCAAATTCTTAATCCTAAAATAGCCATTGCACGTACAACCGTCGCGCGAAGTATTGGCGCGTGATACTATTCTTCAACGAGAAGCGTCTCTCCTTTCATCAGATTCTGCGTTTCATCTTCGTGTCTCGTTTCGCGAATTTCCGTAGTTATGCAACAGCGCTACCAAACGGCGCGAGGTCTAATAATAATTGGACTCGAACGATCAGCGTATAACTGCCGCGATAAGGACAATCGATGCGCCGATATTTCTCCTAGCCACCGTATCATCGTTACACCGTAACTCTGAAACCGTGCGTTACCCTCCTGCATTCGCTACTTAAAATTCCAAATTCTGGGATAGCAGTTGTATCGTGTGCGCGTTTCTTTCACGAGAATTAGACGTACGTAACGAGGATCCGCAACGCTTTCGATCGCGTTCCGCGTTCAATCGCACGAGCGCGCGTTAATTATTCCGAACGCGCGTTTCCCGGCAAGTATCGTTAACCGGTGACTGGTGAAAAATGCCGTTGGTAGACGTAACGGCGTAAACAGCGGTGCAACGCAACGATATTTATGGGCCGGCGATGCTATCGTCGATCTATTCTCACGTGGAAAGCACCGAAAGAAATCGAGACTCGTTCGAACCGAACGGGACCGGAGAGAAAGTAAAGGCCGAGGACTTGCTAGGCGATCGTGCTGCCTCCGAGATAATGGTTAATCACGATTATTAGGCTTAATGAATGGGCCCACGGTTCGACCGCCAGAGTCCACGAAAGCCGCCGCCGCCGCCGCCGCCGCCTCTTTAACCAGCCTGTTTGACCGCTAATCGTCTAATTGAGAGCGAATTACCGTGCAGTTGGCGCCAACTCGTTGATTTTTAAATCCGTACGATTTACGTGCGAAGCGGATGTCAATTACCTTTAAAGAGAGATGTTTCGTTGGTTCGGATAGAGATTAACCGGTTAACTGTTGTTTTTCACGAGCGTACTGGTCATACGTAAAATTGTAGTTACGATTCGCTGTTTAAATGGTAATTTAGTAGTCGCGGTAGAATGAAACAGTCGTTTCGTTACGGCTTAATTGCGTGTCGTAACGGGCGCGCATAGTCCATAGATGGACGAATATACTCGCGTCGTCGTTTACTTTTTTCTTGCGACACGTTTTAGAAAACGCGCTTTTGAAAAGAGGTCGCAACAGTCGACCGAGCAAAGGGCTGGTCAGACTGAATCTAAGATGAAAATTCTTTTTCGCGGACGGTACGAACGGTAAATGAGAGATTTTCGAAGCGAGCAGAACCATAAAAGAGGTTTCTAACGTTGCTTCAAAATTCATTCGTCATGAATTATTCACGCGTCCATTGGCGTGTTAAAAATTCGTGGTTTTGTACACGAAAGTCATACATTATGTAAAAAGAAGAGGAGGCGAACAAAGAAGTACACCAATATGTGAAAATGTGTGCTATGCAGCATGTACGATAAACATTTGCATATAATGGACAGTATGGTGGAAGGAAATCCACGAATTTTGCAAGCAGCAGCCACGTTCGGACATTATCGGCCGATGTGTTCTCTCTTTGCGGCATTGTGCGATAAACATAGGATTAAAAGCGTTATAGAAACTTTGTCGTAATAAAAATTGCAAAACGTCGCATATTTTACGTATTCTCGCATATGCATCCTTGTGTATTTTCGTATCCTTCGATTTCTCGCGTCGGCGCATAAAAATTCCCGGACTGGTATAATAGGCTTTACGAGTAACGTTTGCAACGCTTCGAGATAAAAATATGGAAAAATTCGGCTAAACGTCGGATCGTCGTTCGAGCTCCATCGTGGCTCGAGACGACGTAACTCGAATAAGACGGTCTTCTTCTACCTAGAGGAACAAAATTGATGCGTATCTTGGAGGTGACATCGTGCGTAAAAAAGGGCACTGGAAGGCTTCTTTTTCTCACGATTTCTCGCCACGGTTGGAAACAAAGCTTGCAGAATAATCGGAAGTTCCGGCTGCTAGGACCACACAGACCCGACTGACAATCCACGTGGATTTCACCGTTACACGACCCAGTTTCCGGCGTATAGACACGGCCTGCCGAAAATTAATTTCCGGGCCCGACGTTCACCTTCGCCTCTGCCAGCGACCACGATTTACGGAAGCACCAGACTCCACGGTTCTCGGAAAAAACGAAAGATCTTAATAAATAAACGAGATTCCTTCGACCATGTGCAGCCTTTAATTTCCTTTAATGCATCCTTTTTGCGACGATGAGCGAGCTATATTCTTAAATTCTTCCCAAGACTTCTTGCTAATTTATCTTGCCTGTTTTTGCGAGGCGGTCTTTTTGCAATTCCTTTAAGGAGACTTTTAAAGTCCCGCGAATTTTTGCGTTTTTAGGTAGCGATCGTGACGTTTAATTGAAATGTACTGTTAACGCGGAAACTGTGCGGCGAAGAAGGCGATACGACCTGTACGATGAAATATCGTAATACGAGACGAAATGTATACGGGACGTGATAGACCGAGAGAGTTTCGTGTATTCGTAGGATGTTTGGGTATGCAAAAACATGCAAAATGCAAATAATATGCAAAAGTACATAAAATGCAGAAGGTACGCGTAACATCCAAAAATTCAGAAATGCACGTGACACGCCAAGATACGCGAACTATCTAAAATAGGATAGACGTTGCAACATACGTATATTCGTGGAATTTTTTCATGAATTTACATAGAACGCTCGCAACCCGATACAAATGATAAACCATCTACGTGAAAAGCGATGATAATAGAGATTCGATGGTGATAGCGTTGTATCGTGGCGTTCGGTTACGTTCCAACGTTTTGAATGGCCATTGAGTGGCACAGTTGAAATTCTTCGATTTGTACGTTTTCATTCGCAATAGATAGGCGTCGATAGATAGCCACGATTCGAAACGTCGCGGTAAATCGAGCGATTTATACAGACGATCAGGTTTTTCGTGGCAACCTGTTCGTTGTTAGAGAGACGATTGAGAGGTATCGTAAGGTGCAAGGTTTATTTGATTCCCGTGAGAAGTAAGAAAACCGTTCATTGGTATTCAACGCGTTGTTCGTATGTTTATTTCTGTCAACTAGTCGCATCACGTTTCGTATGAACGAATTTATGTACCGCGATAAATGCACAACATGACAGCCGTTTACGTGTAAACACGCATCAATTAATTCACAAAGAAAATGAACGTTGCGTTATGATCGAAGGTTTGATCGATCGCTTTCTTGTTATCTGCGAGAGACGAACGCCCTTATAACGTATTCTACATTATGGCAGGCAAATAAAGTTCGTCGCGGACGATGATGGAACATGGTCCAGAAATAAATTATTCTGTTCGACGTAAACTTTCAAATCATCGCGTTGAACGTTATTGAGCTGAAATCTGAAGTTGTACGGACTATTCTCTTCCGATATTATTTACACTTGTCGATTTATTATTGATTTCTATTTGTTAGTCGAAAGTACAAGTTTTCTTCGCAACGTGTCGAAGGCGACGCTAATTGAAAGACAAAAGTTTGTAATTCCAACGAGCTGTACGTATATACGTATATACGTATATACGTATGGGTATTCGCGTGAGTATACTCCGAGTTGGACGTATATAAAAATTCATAAGAAAATGTATACAAGAATTTATAGGGAACTATAAAAAGTGAAAGTTATTTCGAAATATCTTGCAACCTAAGCCTGCACAAAGTAGCTAAGAATATCTAATAATCATCAATCTTAGGATAAAAGAGGGATACTTTGGATTATGCAGATTTCCTGAAAATTGGTCCCCCCCCCTTCTCCACCCTCGTAAAGTTCGCCGTAAAATACACTTTAACCAGAAAAATATAGGATATTATTTCTGTCGCGGAACACCCACCTCATACTCTCGTAAGCTTCTATATCAAGAATTTACAACGAACCGCGTCCTTAATTTTCTGTTCGAGCTATCCAAAACTGCCGTGCATCACCAAACCCTTTACGAATCGAACCTGTCGTCTGTCGTCTGCCGTCTTAACAAAAAACTGGGACCTAAATGAACAGACAATCGTTCATCTGCTAAATATTGCGACCAGTAAGGTTTCTCTTTTTTTCTTTTTTTTGCAGATTATTCGTATATTTTCGCTCATTTTACGCGTGCTGTGTATTTTTGTGACTGCGAGTCTGCCACAAACGCGTGAAAATCCACGGTCCCGCAATGGCGCGATAACGTAATAATTCGAAATATGTTTCTGTCCGGCTCTCGACACTACCAAATGCCTGTAAAAGGATTAACAAGAAACCAGCTTCCTTATCCTCCCGTAAAAATAAGAGCCGAGCTCACGAAACGGCCTTCTTGGCAAAATATCGTATTTCCAGAGGTACGCGAAACTCGGGATAGAGAAAGACGGGGAAGGAAATGCGTTGGAAAGTATTTCGGGCGAGAAAAGGATCGGATCACGTCGGTCCAGCGGTGATCTCATTCAATTAACGCGTTCAGATCAGGTTGCTGGCCTCTTGCGAATTTTAAAATCGCGTCAAACGCGCACGCACCTGAATCCTGTTACGGTGCCGCACCGTTGAACAAACTGGAAATTTCCACGGATTCGGACCAATCCGATTGCCTCGGTACCGCGTTCTTTTCTTTCCGTGCCAATCCGCTTTAGCGGTTTCTTCTGTCTCCCTCGCTCTTTTCTTCTCATTTTTTTCTTTTCGTTATCTGCTTCTTTCAATTTATTTCGCCTCGTAATCAGGCCGCGAATTTTTACCAAGTCATGGGAAATTCCTACTTTTGGAGGCTCGAGTGTTTCAGTCAAACGCGTTACCGGTTCTACAAGTGAGAGAAGAAGCACCGAAATTTTCGATAGAGTCGCTCCGTTATTGAAATCGATGATCGTCGAAAAGTATCGATAAACGTTGTGTTTTATCGAAATTGATAATTATTAGAAAATCGTCCGTAAAACTTCTTGAAACGCGGAGCGATCGAGAACGGTTCGTTTACTTGAACGGTAGTTTAAATCGCGGAAAAATGGCAGTGGAACTAAAATGACGTCGCGTCGTTAAGAACTTGTTTCTCTGTTTTGTTATACCGACTCTGCAAGAAAGTATGCGAATGTAAAGAAAAAGATATTTTTTCTTCTTATGTATGACTATCGCTAATCATCTACTTACAGCCATCGATCATTTCGACAGCAATGACAGTCTTATGCTTATTACGCGTGATTAAATATCTAATTTCAAGGTTACAATTCGTTCTTCACGTCTCTATCTGTTTCTCGGTTTTTTTCCCTGTTTTGTACACACCTGTATGGTTTTTACCATAATTATTATTGTCGTCTTTAAAGGTCTTATAAAATCATATTGTTCGATACGTAGGAAATTTTCGTTAGAAAGTAGTCGCAAATAAGGTGACAATTTTGAAAAAATATTCGATAATTACGTCGGTACGAGAAGAAATTATTTAAACGCTATTTTACGTGATTAAGAAATTGTTCGATGTCGACGATATTTGCCGTGTAAGTATTTATTATCCGTAGTAAGTATGAATAATAATAAATCAAATTTGACGAATAAAATACATTTGACGTATGCGTAACGCATTACAATTAGAAGTAATAAATATCGATTTCCCTATAGCCAAGAGAGACATTTAATTCGTACGATAATTTATTAGATCAAGTAGCCGATCAGATAATAGCGCACCACCTCTACGATCATTCAAATAATGTCCCAAGCGCAATAATATGCAGGTGTAAAGTGTATATCTTTCATCCATCGAACAGGTTGGTTTATCTCTAATTCCGAGCCATTAAGACTCGAATCAAACAACGTTTTATCGATATCTAGTTTACAAACCACTTTATAATTTTTTATCGTAGTAACCAGTGCCGGCTCTTATATGGGCACAGCGACACCGCAACACCCCCGATCAAAAGAACGAAAAAACTGAAATATTCTGATTCCATCTATCGCATCTACAGCGATAATTCAGCAATCGACAGGGTAGGCGTTTGACAAGTGCTCGTTTACGCTAGTTATTTTTGGGAAATTACCGTTTCGGTCTTGACGGTTAGTATATCTGACGGTAATAGTATATCTTTATTTTTAATCCCTTCGGTTTCACGAGCGAGACCGTCTCGTTCGCGGTGCATTGCACGCATCGTCCCATTTTGCACGTTGACGAGACCATTGAAAAATCCCGTCAGCGCAAGCAAAGACGGATGGATTTTGATTTTACTTTCAAAATAAGAATAATTCGCCTTGAAATATCGATTTTTCTATATACAAATTTGTTTATTTTTATTTATGACTTTGATCTATGCGGTAGTAACATTTTCTACGTAACATTCTCAACGACAGTACCACCAACATCAAAATTATTCGCTTAATTACTCACGATTGGACAAACTGAACTAACAATCGGCAAACTGCGAATTTTTATGTACGTACGAGAACTGTCAAGATGTAAAAGTACACAAGGTGCGTATGATTATTCAAAGATACACAAATTGCCGCCATTAAGTCGAGCTGCTGTAACTGTAAAATATGAATCTGCATAAGCATCCCGGAGTCAAATAATCGGTACGAGAACAAGATAAGAGAAGAGCCCCTAGTCAAAAATTCCCTTATCTGATCCAATATTAACGATCTCGTCCGTGTATTAAGTCCGAGCCTCGAACTTCTCCGCTGTATCTCCGTAAGGACGAGTAAGATTCAGTTCCCACAACGAGAAAGAAGAAGAAGAAAAGAAGATAAAGAAGCGAAGCGATGTCGAGGACACGCCCGAAACCGATGGCCGCGGTCGGTCTACCGCCGATTTACGATATCGTCTTCGTCTCCATTCCGCGTATATTACCCTAAATGCCAATCAAGGAGATACTTCGTTACGAGAACAGAAAGCTGAACAGCCTTTAGCGGCGTTAATGCAACGTTGATTCGAGAGGAACGACGTTGATGGACACGCGGTCTCCTCTTCGTTCTTTGCTCTTCTTACGGTTCCTTCGGGCTTTTTGCAATGCTGCTGCTGCTGCTGTTGCTGCTGCTGCTGCTGCTGCTGCTCGGCCTTCTATATACACACGGCCGAGCGTTTGCACGTCGAGAGCGGCGAGCCGAGTTACAGTTACCAGGCTATATCGAATTTTAATCGAAAAACGAGATCGCGCCTCACGGCGTAGGCCGGTCTCGTTGGCCTAGAAACGGCGGCCGCTCGATTCCCCAACGAGAACTCTCACCGATCCCAGCCACCTTGTGCAAGGGTGCGAATGATCTATTATAGCGGAGCCGTGCGATTCCGATAAGAAGTTTCTGGCTTTCAACAGGTTCTTATCGGTGGTTCCCGACGGATCGCGGATTTTTATGCGTTCGCGGGAGATTCGAAAGCGCGAAACTGCACGGGGCGATGCACGTAACGCCCCCTAATCTCCAAATATTTTCTAACATTTTAAGCTTGATATTTTAATTTCCTAACGATATTACCAGCGCCATTGGTAAGATAGAATAGAATAGAATTTAAATAGAGATTCACGTTTTGTCCGGCGAGTGCAGAACTGGAGCTGATTAAAGTACAGGATTTGAATATGAAAGAGTGTTACTGCAAAAAAGGGTTCGCCGAGTGTTTACCGCGTAAATGAGCGAAGCGGAAGATAGTTTTACGAGATAGACGAGAAATACAAGGAAATCGAATATCGATAAAACGACGCGCCAGACGCGAGGGAACGTTCTGTTTCACCGAGAAATATCTTCGTCGTCGATAGTTTTCATTTCTCGAAAATCTTTATAGGAATATAAACGTACCTCGTACGTTTATAAGAAAATATCGTAGATCGTTTGAAAAGTCCGATCTTTCCTTCTCGCGTAATTTGACGTTTCGTTCGCCGGCCTCTTGTCAGCTTATTTCGAAACGAACACAGGTTGGAAGATATATATAATTCTGGGAATAAAGTTGGTGCCATAAAATACGTGTTAGTACATTTGCGACTTATTACGCTAGCGATCGAGGAAGTGGAGGAAGTAATCAAGGCCAAGTAGCTTTTCAGAGTCTCGTGAAGTAAGAAGAGTTCATAGAATAATGGAAATGAATGAGAGAATTAGCAGAGTTGCGATGTTTGCTCGTGTTTGAACATCTCCAAAGATGCACATAACAGTGACTATCAATTACGCGCGATAGTTTGTGAGAGATTTATATCGAATCCGAGGCGACTAGAAAGTTCGATAGACTAAAAATCTATCAATCAAATAACAAAAAATGAAATCGTAGATTTTTCAAATTAGCAATTAAAATCGAATTTAGCTATTATCATAGTTGGAGTCAATTATTGTGATTTCTAACTTCTGAGAGATTTGATTGTTCGGTTAACAGAAAGGGAAGAAAAGGAAGAAAAAGGAAAGAATCCAGACAAGATACGATCGAAAATTGAAAAGCTGGAGGATGAAAGTAATTTGGTAATTTATACGAACAATGTGTCGAAAGAGTTGATATAAAATAAGAAACAAAATCTTTTCATTCGCGTTACAAAATTAACGTAAATGAATAACGTTACATCAACTAGGTAGGCGATGTTCATGGGAACAAAACGCGCTAATCTGTTAACACAGATATGAAAAAGTGTATTGCATAAGCATCGTTAAACGGATTAAAGGAATTTTAATTTCATTCGATTAAAGCAGTACGAACGTTACAAAAGTAACACATTAAATCCCGTGAGTTGCAACTACTCTCACGCAACGTACTATATGTTCGCTAATGTGGCTTAAAGCGTGTTGTACGTGTGATTGAAAGCCTCGAGGTCGTAACGTGACAAGTTATATTTTCACGACGCGATCGTAAGTGTGTTAGATTAACAGAAATTAATAGAACAGAAATTATGAAATTTCCATAGAACTGCTTGAAACAGGCATTAGTCAATTTCATTTACACTTTCCTTAATCTGATAATAGAAACGTGTCTTACGAAATTGCAAATTAAGTCTGCAAAATAACGTATTCACGAACTATGAATCATATTATTTTTCAAGAAAGATCATCCGCTGAAATTAAATCGCGTTTTAACGTCCTGGGAAATCCTCAATTTCTATTTCGAGGTCTCAACAGTCAGCGATTCTCAACGTCGGTGGCATGAGAGATTAAATTTGACTATGCGCGCGCGCGCGAGAGAGAGAGAGAGAAAGAGAGAGAGAGGGAGAGAGGGAGAGAGGGAGAGAGGGAGATTGGTACGTCCGTCATCGTACTTCGTGACAGAGAATAAAAATCACGGGTATTCGGCCGAACCTCGACTCAAGAATCAGGTCCATTGAGGTTAAAGACGTAATTTAACCGCGATTTCCCAGAACACGCCGCGAGGAAATTGCCAGTTAACGCATTCATCCCATCGAATACTGATGTCCATAAGATCCTTAATACGTACAAACAATATTCAGCGGAGGAAGACTGATGGAGTAGGAGAACTAGAGTAGAAAGACAACTATAAAATCTCGAAACGTTAACCTCCAAAGGAGCCTAGCCATTAGAATGATCTCCTTCGCTCAGATGTTCGTATAATAAATTATATTGGATAAGCGCGCCGTGCGATTCCTGCGATATTAAGATGACGAATTGCTACGTTGGCTTATACTTCTTGCGTAGAGTATTCTCTAGAAACCTTACGAATAACGAATAAGTCGTATAATAAATTTATACAAAATCCTACGATAAATATAATTCTGAAACGTCAGGAAAAACAAGCATGGACTTGCGACAGAGTAATAGGAAAGGAGAGCAATCCTTTAGTCTTTTTCGGAGAGCGAAAACAAACTTGAAACGGTGGGAAAATAACTTGAAACGATAACTTTCTCCCTGAAAAGTTATCACCGTGGAAGAGATACAGCCTGGCCCGATAACCTTTGATGGTTGAAATCATTTTCTCCTGGCACGTGTTCCATTCTTAAACCATTTACATTTCGCCGCGTCAGAATATTTAAAGGATCACCGTCTGCCAACGTTCGTAATGAATATGGAACAAAGATCGATATATAAAAGTTTCAACATCGAAGTTACGGGTACCATTGAACAGATAATCATTGTCAGAAACAATAGCTCTGCCATCCCCGATAAAATTCTTTCCCCGTTGCTCAGACCTCTATGCTCGAACAGACGCACGGTCTGCTAAGTATATAGCGACATAAGTTTCGATTCTATCTCGTTGCTACCTAACAACCTCGCTGGACGCCGTAACTTCCACATTAACAGCGTTACAGGGTTACGCTGCTCCGCGTTGCGTCTACCAACGAAAGCGCCACGACTGTAAATCTTGCGAACGAATTACAGAGTTACGACTACGGCTCTGCCTATGATAATAAACGCGAATGAAACGTCGCTCGTTTGATATTACTCGGTGATTGATACTGAAAGCAGTAAAATGTGAAAAAGCTGTTACCGGTACGGGCGATTTTTCATTTCAATTTTACGCCCAATGTTCCAACTAAATTCAGGACTTTCTTTCTGCTTCACCGAGAACAGAATCGAAATACGAAAAATCGCGACGAATTTCTCACGACGAGGAAACCACTCTGATTAGTTTTTCTCTTTTTCTTCTTTTTTTTTTTTTAACGGACGCGAACTTTGGGCGGAATTTGCTGTACACTCGTGATCTTAACGTTGATTACGCGTGTCGCAAGGAATCGATTCGTCCCTTATCGATACTCGGTTACACGAATCGAACGATCCGTTCTTCTTAACTTAAAAAATTAGAATCGAGAATTCCAAGGGTTTCTTAATACACGCGTAAAAAGTTAGCACCGAAGAGGAGAACATTTTAGACACGCGCTAGCGTAAGATTTATTGCCTCGTCACGTGGATCGACGCGGACGCGCGTTAAACGATAGTGGAATTATTGCGTGTAATGGCAATAAAACTCGGACTATGGCGCGCTCTTATTGCCAGCTAGAAAGTAACGCTGCTTTAAATGCGGGATTTATACTTCCTTCGGTTTCGCTCAGACCATTTCTGTCCAAGCGAAGCTTCAGAGCTTAAAGGGTTACCAATCATTCTATCCCGACATGATTGATATCGTATCGTACGAGATAAATACGTATCAGTCAACTCGGTCGGTCTTCTTTATTTAAGGCAATTTTATCATTTTAAAGCAATTTATAATCTTATACTACATTCGCAGATTCCCGCTGTTACACTCGGCGTTGATACGCGTTTGACGCTGCGTCGTCTAACGCTGTTTGCGGTTTCCGGGAAAGAGACGTGTCCAGTAGGAAAAGAATTCCAACGTTTCGCCAACATTGCAGATCGCAGAGATATTGCAGTTGGCTTTTCCCTCTGGACACGTCTGTTTCCCGGAAGCCGCAGACAGCGTTAGACGAAGCGGCGTTAGATGTGTATCGGTGTTAAGTGTAACAGTGTGGACAGCGACAATCCAGGTTGTGAAAGTCTCGAGACTCTACATTCACGGATTTAACAATAGAATTAAATATAACGTTGAAGCTGAATTTCAGAAACTATAAAATCCTAGAGCATTCTCAATCCCCCTTTGAACGACTTTCGTTAAACTTTTCGAAAGTGTGACACGAAAGACGCTATAGTACGGTGCTATAAATTTTACATGCATAAATGTAAAAGATACTTCGAAAGGTTAGAAAAAGAATCGCAAGAAGCTACAACGTCGAGAGACTTATAATTAACGACGTCGAGAGCAGAAACGCGTAATTGAAAATTATTCAAGTGTTTTTAGAGCTAGACAAAATTTTTACGGAATTTAAAGCTACCTGTGTATATCCCGTTGCATGGTAATGATAATAAATCAGCGACAAACGAATGACAGTATCTAGATATACAGTGTATATATATTATAGGGAAAAAGTTGTGAAATTTGGACGAGTACTATCATCGACATTTCGCTTGCTCGTGTTCGAAGAGGCAAGATTACAGTTTAAAGCGACGACGAAAATGTTTGAAAAGCCTCGTTACTTTGAAACGTTTATGGCATTAGAAACTAGGACTCGCGTCGAGATACTTTGAGGCACAGGCAGAATGTAATTCGACATAGTATTAAGAAAATTTGACGTAGCAATCGCCATCGTTCTCGTATCGTATTATTTCTGTTATCCGGACAGATCGCTCATCCGCGAACAGTTATCTTCTCCCATCGATTCGAATACCGAAAATTCCTCTGTAATAGCTGTAACGCGTTAAAAACTAGCTGTCTTAAAAGATACTGGACAGGAATGGACAGAACGCGAACGGTACTACAAAAATCGCGAAACAAAATTACTTAGCCCCGTGGAGGGACGATAAGCGCGTTCAAGTCGAGCGAGTCGAAGCGCAGAGACGTCGTACCTAAAGAAATACAGTTTCGTACCGACCGCAAACGTGGAAGATTGACACACGGCAACGGCACCGTGGCTAATGAGTTACGGCCCGTCAGAACGAGCGGAAAAGAAAGCCTTAATAAATCTGCGCCGAGATTCGATCGCGCCGAATATATTTCGCGTGCTTTGATGCTCACCCGGTATACCAAGCGAAGGAGCAACCGTGCCCCTCGAAGGATTTATGCCCGCGACGAGATACGCGGCCATGGACACGGTATTTTATCCGGCTCGAGGAACCGCCGCGCCGCTTCGACGTCCGAATAAATTTTTATTCGTTAACGTCGCCGCGGACCGGCTCGATAAGTGCGCGCGAAAATATGGCGCACCTTCGGTCCTCTTGGTCGGTGGCTTCTGCGCGTTTCTTTGGCCCTTTTGTATTGTATAAAATGTGACTTTTAGGTAGGGAGGAACGAACCTTCGGGAAGATATACAGGGCAAAGTTATAATTAAGATGTAGGGGACGAGAAAAAGTCATACCGACGTTTCCGTCCATACGTTTTATTCGCACGCCATTTTCAAACGTCCGAGAAAATTGAACTTCTATTTCCCGACTGCCAGTTTGCGCGCCTTTGTTTCTCTCGGTTCGATTAGAAATTGTATTTGATCGTTACTTCGGAATGGTTTATGCGGATTAATAGTTGTTACGCGTCGGTATGCTATTTTGAAATTTCGTTGGTGTCGTAACGAGGCTCGACTACGGCGATCGTATCGGTAAAGATCGAACAAACAGATCGGAAAATGTACGTCGAAGCTACAATCGAGTTACACGTTTCGCGGAAATCGTTAAGGTATTTCAACAAAGAATCGTTCGTTATAATATGATAGGGTTATGTGGATCAACATCTTCCAATACAGTTCCGAACTTTGCACGGAATAATCGAACTTGTTGCATATCGCGAGATATTTAGTATAATAACGGAAGAACGAGGAAATATATTCGATAAAAGAGTAGTACGAAGTAGAGAACGAGCAATGGATTTGGTTTTGCTAAATATTGCGGTTTACCGATATACCGAATAAATACCGAATAATAAATGTCTCGTCGTCCCTCTATCTATATATTCAGATACGTTTATAATTTTGCCGCTATAGCCGCGACGAGCGTGTCTCGTTACGGTGCTCGTGCAATTTCAAAATGTTTCGTATAATATATTCATAAATAGTTCCTAGAAATACGAACTACCGTATACGGCGCAACTGTACGTGTATATATAATGCCGTACACCGCATCTCTGTTTTACAACAATAAATCTTCTTTCCACCAACGTATACGCGTTTAACCCACTCAAACAGATTCTCTACCTTCTTCCCGTTTCATTTCTCATCCTCGTCCAAATCATTCATTCAACACCGCGCATCTTAAACACCACCTACCGTTCCACCGAAACTCGCGTAATATCAATCATCCTTTCCAAGTGAACCAGTGCCTCGCGCGTTTAACGTCGCGCTACCTTTTACCTTGACAATTTAGAAAAATGCCGATATCATCGGTCGGCGCTCGTTTCTTTCGCCAACGGAAAGGTCGTCCGTTTCAGTACGGATTATTCATCCGCCGCGCGTTTATGCGCTTCCTCTCGAAGCTTTATTCGTGAGAAACGCGTCGAACCCGCCGCTCTTCGATCCTCGAATCTAATTTTCGGTCGCGCAGCCAACCGTGACTCACCGTTGAACACAGCCTTTTCATCCCCGTTAAACTCGTACAAAAGCGAAACAAAGGGGAAAAGTTGGCCTCTTATCAAACGAAAACAGGTTCTGGTAAGGCACGATTGATTTACGTCGTTACATCGATCCATCCCGAGTGCAATTACACGCAACCTAATAGCCTGTATTATAAACAATTCGAGGATTCTTCGTCTTGGTGTGATTTATCGGCAACATGGAGGCCGGGTATCTACGAAGATTTACAAATCGCGGATAGCCCGCGAGGTTGCGCGATACCGCTTCTAAATACGATCGTTCGATCGCTAATAAATCAATCGTTCGTCGAAGATAAATCGATTCCGGTATTCTCGCATGACGTGTTCATTCTGCGGATCGCATGCAGGGTGAAATATTCGAGGGCCTGCCTTCTGGGTAATCGCCGTGATCTCACTGGGCACCGTGCTGATTCTAAGCTCCTTGGATATTTTTTTTTTTTCTTTGCTTTTTAAGCATTCGCGATTTTTATTCGGCCATTAACCGGCTGCTCGAGGATAGCCGTTTCCTACGTGTTACTTCGTTTCACGTTCGTAGCGGACTGTATCGTATCATTGGCTCGCTAATGATACGACCGAGGGAGGTAAATTTTTCAGGAAACTGGTTCGAGATAGACGATTATTCGTTACCCGACCATTTAGCAACGAAGGTATACGAGAATAAGGATAAGTAGACCGCGAATATTTTGCGTAAATTCATAGTTCGGTAAATACAATTGAACGAATGAAACGTAACCGGATGTTTGTTCGATCCATAGCGTTAAGCGTTCAAATACTTGCGAAACGATAACTCGCGAATCGTTTGCCTTTTATATTCGTTCGTAATAAAACGAGATAAGAAAGATAGGATCCCCTTGACTTAGCGATACCATAACGTCTACTAATTCATTAATACGCATCGTCGAGCGCTTTCACCGTAAATTAATAAAGGTTATATTTTCGTTCGAGCAAAATCGTACCCGCTTAAATGTTATTCGCGCTTAACAGCCAGCAATTATTATCTCATCGTGTTGTCCAATAACAAACCGTAGCTGTGGCCATGGCCAGCGATTATGCGCTTAATGATCCTTCACGAGTCTTCCGTAATTGTCGTTAATTCAGTTCCCTTTGAGCTATCTCGTTATTGCTCGCGTTATAGTGAGAAATTCGAGTAATTAAACGCGCTGACGCGACGCGAGGATCGGACAAGAGCCCGTGAAATTACGCAATCGTCATCAAGCATCTTGAAGAATGATCGTGTAACCAGCGGTCTGAGTATCGATAAATGCCGGATGCACTGACGCTTGCGCATTTCCTAACCTACGTGTCGAATTGCCATTTCGCAATTATTCTTGCCGATACAGAAGATCCTCGTTTTAATAAACGAGCCTTAATTAACTGTTCAACTATTCGGCATTCGAAATTTATGCAAGATGAAACTATATTACGATCGGAAGGCTCGTACCGAAGATCGCTCTTGTCCATGTTCCTCCGAGAGAGCAACAAAATGCTCTAACGTTTGTCAATTCGAATTTTTTTTTAAGAGAACGTTCGTTATACGTTACGTAATTTCCATATATCCGTGACTTTATCAGGCAGAAGTTGTATCCAATTAAATTATAAGGTTGTGCAGCTCACGATGCAGACTTTACAGAACGAATTAATTCTCGTTGATTTTGCCTGCAAGTATTTTTCTAACGCTTTTCTTTAAAATGCTTTTCACGCCTATATGGCGTAGCGGCAGTGTTTGTAAACGTTTCAAAGCGAGATCACGTTCAAGCTTAATTAAGTGCGTCGTAAACGCAGTTCTGCCTTCACCAAGCTTAACGTTCGTTACTTACTTTATTATTCGTAATATTTGCCACAGAAGCGCTGCCTGATAGCGAGTGTAAAACAAAGGTGGTTTAAGGCTCTAAGCAGCGAATTCTAAATCGAATTGGGTAATATATCTGCCAGTTTGCTTTCCTTGTATTTCGCGGGCAAGTAAACGTAAATTTATTGCAGGTACCTGAATTTCTACGTTCAATAAATTAACGATAGATAACATTTATGTAGAAAACTATGCAGCGTTTATATCTTTCGCATAATAGTATCGCTCTTAAAATTTGCGGACTTAAAAGCGAGTAACATTTTCTCGAAGCTTTAGCTACTGCAGTAAAAATACCGACGATAATAAAAATAGATTTTGCATATTCGTATACGATAATAAAAATATCAACGTGTATATTATATTAGAATTAATACAGAATATGATTTAAGCACAAAAGATCTTAATGTGAGACACGTTCTCTAAAATTTCGTTACTTAATTTTGATACTTTTTTAATCATCGTTGCAATATTTAATACTTGCAATATACAAACTGTGAATCGCGCGAAATCAAATTTTTATTGATACTACTAAAGGAATAACGCTTAAGTAAAGATCTCTCTCGTCCATTACATATGTTATAATGGTTACTGTACCTTGAATATTTCATATTATTTGCATATTATATAGATTCTATATATCTTTGCTTCTTTCAATTTTCCATAATTGCATAAACGTCCGCAGCCTAATAATAACGTCTTTCGATATTTAACATTTAATTTGCTTTCAATATATAATGCTTCTTAATGTGTTTCCGGTGATTCGTACGGTAACGATATTTTAACCCTTTACGTTTCTATCGCGCTTCAGGCAATTTACGATATTTATCGCGTCGATACTATATTAATTTAAAGAATAATATGCAATATAGTTTCAGAACTGTTCCTATCGCAATTGATTCCGTGCCAACTTTCACCCCGTAGTATTATATACGACATGTAGCAACACGATGTGGAAATAAATCAGAATTGCCGCCCGATTGTAGTTTAGAAAATTCCAGGTACAAATGGTCAACGTGCCGCGGCTTCCTTTTTTCCTAACCTCGCGCCCCTACCATCTAGATATTCCATCTTATAAAACATAACCTACAGATACTTGGCAACGGATCTACAGCGGATACCGCAAAATTTTACGAAAGTTTCTCCATACTGTACCTCGATCGATGTTCACTTTCTCACGCAGTGAACTGCATCAATACCCCACTCTCCTTATTCCAGCAAACTTTCCAGCATGCAGTACGCCACTTGTTAGACTTCGACTGCATATCGTGCTTCGTATTTCACGGCGAATGAACTCCGACGTTAAGGAGTTTATTCACGCTAATGTTCCGCGTTTCCTTGCCAATACGCCCGCACGACGAGACAAACGCGACACAAAGTTAATGGGCAAATTGCTCTTCGACGGGATAAACTATTCGCACTGTCGAAATTTATATTGTAACGTGGATGCGCGAACCGCGTGAAAAAGAGCGCGCATCTGTGCTCCCGTTAGGTGCGCGCGCACCAATACTCACGCGCATGCGCGGCGCGGAACTCGATAGCGCGGCGCGGAATAAAGACGAGCATTCGAATCTTACAATTAGTTTCGAAACGATTCGACGTGTTTCGAGGCTTGAAATTCGAATCACTTTGAATAGTGTTCGATATCCTGAAACATCTGAATGTTTTGGAAGATTCGGTGATCTTTGGATGTTTGGAAATCTTTAAAATCTTCCAAGTCTTGTAAGTCTTGGACGTTTTAATGCTTTAACGCTTTGTGTCCGTGATACTACTCGGATTAAATTTTATTCAAAATACTTGTGAAATACCGATACGCCAAACTTTCGAGACTTATTAAAATAATCAAGACCTTCAAGACTTCCAATACTTGCAGGAGTTTTAGGACGCTGAATTCTATTCCGAGTTCTTCGAACTTTTTCCCGCATGCACATGTTTGAAGCGATGTTTGAAGTGATGTTTGCTCGATAATCCATCACGGGGACGACGGTTCGAGAGCGCGAGAGAAAAAGAATTAGCAAATTGTTTCGCGACGGTGCGATAAATATTCATGGCCGAAGGTGAAACGAACAGCACGATAAATCGAGTTTACGGGATGAGTCAACCAGTCATCGGCCACTTCCTTTTTCGATACAAGCGGAACACATTGGCCTGTTCTTGAACGTCGTCGCCGTATCGCCCGACAATAAATAATATGTACCGTTCACGGCGGCCGAAAGCGATATTACTCTGCTCCTCGTTTTTTTCTTTTTGCTCTCCCTTTCCTTTTAACAGGACTAACCACTCCACCCGCTTAATTAAATACCGTGTTAAGCGGCCCGCAAATTCGCTGCGCCTTGCGAGACAACGGATACCACGTGACATTCGCGTTAATGGCCAATTTAACGTCCGTCTTTTCAAGCGGTCTCGCGCTGAAAGAATATTGCCTCCTTCCCCGGAAGCGATTGTTTAAATCGAGGAACCGGCGTGGAAAAAGGGATTCAATTAAACGAATTTCACGATAACGCATACATTTTTAGAACAACTTAATTGTTACTTCATTTTTCTTATCCCCGTGCAATAATTCTTTTACTTTGCGTGCTTTATTACACACGAATCTATCTAAAGTAATGATTCGAAGTATGAAGTATTTCGCTATTAACGGCGCTCGTTACGCTTTCTTACTTATTGTTAAACAGTTTTTGTACCTTTATTTGTGGAAGCTTGGTTAGAGATAATTACTAGTATATTTCAAATCGTTACTAGTGATTTGCACGTTCAACGATCTTCATAGCACGTTCATTCAATGAATATGGAATTTCTTAACATTTCACTAGAAACCAGAGTATTTTACATTATAATATTTATCTTCCCATTTTTTTCGTTGCAAGAAATAATGATACCACGCAGATAAATTAACAGTAACAGAGGTAAATTTTATACAGAATTAGAATATAATTTCAAAGATTATAAAGCTAAGCTGTATAGACTACAATTTCAAAAATTATTAAACCGTTGCGTTATTGCATAATAAGTATCGGATTTGAATTAAGAAATTTCAACGAGTATTAACTTTTTCCAAGATGGAAACTTTTGATCAATCTAAGAGTCACTTTAATCGATATTTTCTTTTACCAATCACGATATAAACTTTTGGTACGTCTTTTTCTTCTTTGGATAAGCTGGCTTAGAAAAATTATGCAAAAGTGACATTTTCTTATATCGCAATAGGAAGAGTACTCCTTTAAGAGAAGTATAACATTGTTGCCGCAAGAACATGGTCAAACTGAGGGATTATAAGAAGAACAACGATAGATTAAACTATCGTCATATTGAATATCAAATGCTGAATATCAAATCTATTTATTTTTATATTTTTTGAATATCAAAAGCTGAATAGCATCAGACATTGAATATTTTGCAATGACCTCGTCTTGTTAATCGATCATCTAATACGATACTTTAAAGTCTCTGACGCAGTAAACTTTTCAAAGATTTTTCCAAGTCCTTCGAGGATACTTTCGATTCGCGTAATATCCCATCAAACATTAGTACGGCTGCGTTGATTGAAACCTTGCGAGACGGAAACTGACTTTACGACTTACTCATGCGAGCAGCCTATGTTTTCCATTCCCAGTTAGTTTTCATATCGCGGGACGCTGCTCAGATCCCGATCCCACAAGATGTCCATCTGATTCATCGTCGAACAACGCGAATAATCATCGTTAGATACTCACGTACACTTTTCTAACGAAAGATTAAGTATAATTTCGAATGTCCGCAATCATCCGAGACGCGGATGCTCGTCGAGGAAACGAATCCGCGTGCGACTCAAGAACGTAACTGTAAATTATCTTTCTTTATCTCCCTCCTTTTCTCCCTCCCCCCTATCGATTCACACCGTTTTTCGTGATGTTCATTGTTCGACCGAAAGGTCAATGAATATTCGCAGAATTATATACGCCTTCCTATTGGACCGCGTGGCACGTACGAAACTTTCACGTCGTTAGTACATACCTTTATTTTCGTGAGCGAAACGCGTATCGTTGCACGGTTATAGTTCACAAATGGCGTTTTAATATACCATGTGCGGTGTATCTTTAAAATCGGCCTACTTGCAAACTTTAATTGATTCTTGATGGAGATGTCGACGCGACAGCCGAGTTACTCTATCGATTTTCAGTATGAAAAATTGGACGTTCCATTGAAAAAAGAACGAACGATAAAAGAACTTTGTACTTGGGTAAAATAGCGCAAAACAGCTTGAAATATATTACAATTGATGTACGATTTATATAGAAATTATTTGTAGAAGTTGGGATCACAAAATGGGCAAGTGCGTTCCAATATTGCTTGGATCCGTGTACGCATATCGTGACATCAAATAGATAGTTTGTAAATTTGGATATTTGTAAGGCGAATGGAAGCAAATGTGAAGAGAAGCTAAAACGCATGGTGAAATTAGTAAAGGCAGTCTCGTATCGAGATATTAGCCGTGGGTTTAATCAAACGTTGTGTAACAAACTAAATACAACGTTTTTATGTGTTTTTTCCGGCAAACTTCGTAATAATTTGTCAAGTTCGCAATACGTATTTTAATACCTATGGTATTTGCTAATAAATATTTGTTTGACAAGTAATATATCGAGAATTCTTATTTTACAAAATTTCCGATATTATTATATAAATGTATTTTACATCTGAAACACATTTCCAGTATTTCATTTTCAACAACGGAGAAATCTAATGGGTAGAGCAGCATATCATGTTTACCAAACAGCAACGTTGCGAAACACCAATTTCCCTCGCATTTATAATTTCAATGCACATTCCCGCCATTTTCTGTCAGTCAATCTTGTTCTACTTTTTTCGTCCTACATGACTAATTAAGGAGGTAATCGAGTAAAAAGAAAAAGTGAGAAAAATATAATTCGAATGCAAATGAACGAGCGTACTGGTATTGGTAGCTGTGAATTTATGAATAAATTTTGCCACGTTAAATACCGGACTTAACTTAACTATACTCGATCTAGTTCTAGCGTGGAAGATCAGAGATCGATGAATCCGTATCTCCAGACAATAGGATATTTCTCGATGGATAACGTTACGCGTTAACTACATTTCCGATCGAATCGCGAGTCGCGTTAATCGTAGGCACATTAATTCGTCATTTGGGAAACGCACGCGAGAGTTTTAGAACACAGAATATCCCGGAAGGAAACATTCGTGCTAGACGAGGAAAGAAATGAAATAGAGCTGGCGAATGAAACGCATTCGAATCTATAAATTGTTAATTTGCATATACGATAGGACCTCGATTATCTGAACTAATTAATTAGAGAAAAATCGTTTCGTATGTTAAAATGATAATTTATCGCGCATTATTACATATACGTATGTACGCTCCAATCATTTTTCTCGTCTGTCTCCTCTAATCTGCGTTCCCAATCTTTCAGAATTGCAAAATTACTTTACATTTTAAAAGGCGTTGGGATTATTTAAATGGCGATTCAAGCTTTAATGCAGCCGTTGCTTCGTTGAATAATTGCCGCAAACAAAAAACAAAGCGGGTCGCCTCTGACACTCTTAACAACTGTGAAATTACCAATCTCGGACTTTAAGATTCTCTTGGAAGAAGGACGGTCTCGTTTCTCCGTTTCCATTAGGTCGTGAGTCGTCGAGGAAGTATCAGGCTCGGTACCTGACTGTCAAGCGGCCGAAGATAAATCGCAATAGAAAGTAAGAAAACAGAACTGTCGATCGTTCGGCTGATCGAGCTGGACATTTCGAGTTGTTGTGACTACCGACCTGTAGGGTAGGGGCCGACGCGGAAATTATTTTTACACCGAGCGAAAAATCGAAACACACGAAGGATAGACTGTACCGCTAAGCGGTTACTCAATCGCGAGCGGCGGCTGTTGCTGAAACCGTGGTTGCAAACCCGTTTCAAGGGCAGGGTCGCGCGAATAATGGCAAGCAACGAGACTAAAACGAAATTAAAAACGACGATCACCTTCGCTTTCTTTGTTCTTCGGCTCCTGAAGGAGCGTGTACACGAAAGTCTTTCAACCGGTGTTTCTGGTCTCTTCAACCCGTTTCGATTCAGGCTCGAACTCGCAATTTTCATAGCTGTCCGCCTTACTTTCCTGAAATTTCTCAGAAATGCACGACAAATTGATAGTCAACTGATTCTTGCCATTACCTCGAAGCGAAGCTCTCCATCATAGTTGCAGCGTACCTCGTGCGGCCAGCTTATCGCGAACACATTTTCATCGTGTAAGCTCGATGTAAATCGAATCTACCGGTGGGTGTACATCGAGCCCCGTGGAAGTCAACGATATTACGAGTGGCCAGAGTCGCAAGGACGTCGAGCTCAACGGCAGGTATCGTAGATTTATGGGATTTATCGGATCTGCTTGTATCAGTGCTGTAGATCGACATCCAGATTCGACGTATATCGTTCGCATTGGATTATGAGCAAACGGATACACGTACACGTGCGCGCACACGTGTTGAACGTGCAGAAGTGTAATACGCGTAGAATGTGCTGTGCATAGCTGCCTCCATACACGCCACGGGAACACGGAACTCTTACATCATCGCCGATACCACTAGTCGCAATTATCGACGTATCGATATACCCTGCCTCGCAGTCTCAGGATCTTTGTAAATTCTGCTGGCTCTCAACTTGATCTTCGCATTTTTAAGAAGACGAAAAAAAAAGGAAGAGAAATCGAAAGTCGAATCTTTATATCCTTGGATAGAGTTTCACTTTATCCTTATACGTCTTTAACGCGTGCGCAAAGATCACCCAATTAGAAGGATGTTCGTTACTCGTTAAGACGAATGTCAGCCAGAGTCACGTTAACGCAACGTTTCATCTGCAATCTTTTACTTTGGTCGATTTACACTGCTAGAATTTTATTAGATTCGCATCGCGTTTGTGAAAATGAATTTCACGAATTTTCGCGATATTTGTTTCGCCGCTATTCCCTCCTCTGTTTAAATCATAAATTCAAGTGTTTTATATCGCTGTGCGATAAACTGCGATATGTTTCTCTTCGAATCACAGAAATCCCCTTTGTACCTCTGACTCGTGGTTCTGTAGTTTTATCCATTATACCAATAAATTTATCGTAATTTGGCAAAAGAAGCGATAACCGCTTCAGATGCCTTACTCGTGTGTGTGTGTGTGTGTGTGTGTTTTTAACGACATTATACGTCTGTCTCACGGCTCGGTTTTTAATGAATCGATCAAACGTACAGTCAATCGTCAGGTTGTACGAAATCAGTTCCACGAAGAGTCTTTTAATCCCCACCCTTCGCGCCGCTCGATGAAACGGCTTAATCGGTTGAACGTAAAACGAACGGATAATCGAATTCCATTTCAGAGGTTGCACCTGTTTCGATAACGTGTCGGCCGCTAACAGCTTACCTGTGTAGAGTTGCAGACCTTTCACGGTTTGACGTTGACGCGTAATTAGCTCGTCGCGAAGTTATCACCGGTTATATTGTATTTGATTTGGTTAATTGGCTGTCGGGCGCAACAAACTTGAAAGATGCCACGGGCTTTTCGGTGAAAAATATCTTATTTTCAACACGCGAATTTATTCATTGGACGAGATACTCTCTTGTCACGCTTTTATTCGTCAAACTCTTTAATTAGGCGGCTGCCTGCAACGAAACCGGAGTAGAAGAACCAGGCCCCCGTCGTAGAAAGTTACTTTGCTAATTACGCGTATGTCAATGGTACGTTCTACTCTCTAGATTTAGCGCGAACTTTTCCTTTCTTTACGGATCTATCAACGCGAGTAACTTGGTTTCCTTCGCGGCTGATTTTAGCCATCGGTTGATGTTATCGAATCATTCGGTAGACGATCGACGACAATTTCGGGCCAGTGTGAAACATAGAATATAAAGAGAAAGCGAATGCCGCGAAAATTGAGCTACCCGATAACAGGAGAGCTCGTCTTAGGAAATTACGATAAAATCAGAACGTTAAATTCGAGAAGCAAGAAAACTAATCGCTCGTATGGAACGTCGTGATCAATTTTGCTACCAAAATTATCTATGCGATTGCGACTGCGAGTCGATCGTATCAAGGAAGAAGAAAATCATAGTTCGAGACTTCCCACAGTTTCTATCCAAAGGAAAAACTGCGAAGGCGCGGTCTTCCACGTTGAACGGTGTAATCGTGCGTCAGCTTTCAGCTCGACACGCGAGGATAGCAAACACACAGGACGAAACGAAAAAGGAAGACGAGGAAGAACGCCTAACGCATCGAACGTTGCTCCTCGTTAGTCGCCGGTTAAAATGCTTAATTTCTCCAGAGAAATATAAAATTTCAATTTTTCTGAATAATCATCGAGATGTATATTCTTCCATCCATCTTTCCACGTGATACACACGTTTACGTAATCACTATAATTTAAAGAGTTTCCGAAGCTCCAGGTAGCCGCGCAATTATCCAAAGAAGAAATCGTTAACGAACGCGAACACGATACCATCAATTACCGAAGACTTCTACAATGTTTGAAGCTCCGTGGTTTCTCGGTGAAAGAAACGCTTTCCAGCCGCACAGTTTTACGCTCCTTAATTGCCCACCTGCTTTTAGCTTGGGAACACTCGGCGAGAATAAGAAAGGCTGGTTAAAAGATGAGAAACGGAGAAAAAGAAGTCGTCGATACGCGAATATCGAATCTGTCACGAAAGTCAGATCGTTATCTGTTAATTCGGTGTTCTCGTGTGTGTTGCTAAAGGCAATTTTAACGCGCGGCTGTAAAAATGTTGCAAGTCGTTATCGCGCTTTCTTCGTATAATACATTTTCATGATTCTACGGCGCACGACGATTTCCTCGCAGCTCCGCATTGACGCACAATTAATCTCGGACCGAGCCATTAAGCAGAGAATTATGTAGATTTTGAATAACGCGATGGATATCTCGAGGAGAAATTTTCAGTTCGAACTTTTGAAATTATAGATGCAACGTGTTCTAAGGATACGTCGAATGACCGCGGATTTTTATGCAAATCGTTTCACGCTTTGAATACCACGAGTATCTCGCTTTGGATACTTTATATTCTCGCGTGTCCTGCAAGTTCCACGTATCTCTGAATATTACAATTTCCCGCCAGAGTATAAGCATCGATGGTTTAAACATGAAAATCGAATTCGTCATGGAACAGCGATATAGATACGCTTCGAGATTAGTCGTAAAAATAAATATCGTTAAACCGTAAGATGAAACCTTAGTCAAAACCTTTTGACTGCCGCGCACAAGACGATCCAATATCGATATCGGTCCTTTACGACGCGGTTAAAATTGAAAATCCGTTCGACGACTAAACACAACGATCCGGACGATCCACCGGAGGCTCGAGAACTCCACCTTCCTCGGAATTATCGCTTCCTATGGAGACTATCTCGCGGCGGAAAGGGTAAAGCTAGGATGGATCGCGGTCTGAAAGGTCGACGAAAGCACGCTTAACGTAATGACGGATGGAAATCGGTAGAAACGTAGCTCGCCGACGTCGGGGAATGTAAAGTAGGTGTAGCGCGCGCTGGATGCACCGCGAAAGACATCTGAGAAAATGAAGATACCGTTACGAAGCGGCATAATTGTAGTCACGGCTAATGCGAGGACATGGAAGAGAGCCGTGATACGCAAGCGTAAGCCAGTTGTATCGCTGGCTGGCGCTGTACGTAATTGTCGGAAACCTCGGCAACTGGAATGTTCCTCAATGGGCGATCGACTAAGTCCGCGCGCCACCAGCCGCCGGGAATATCCTCGTTTCGATTTGCCGGGAATCGACGCCGGAGGATTAACGTGCCACCGTGTAAAATATGAATTTCTGTTTTGCCACGGCCGGAGAACGTCGTAATTTCAACGGCGATCAAGAGGAATCCGGTTGATTCCTGGCCACGCACGATACAGCTTGCAAATGGCCTCGCTTTTTCATAGAATTTTATTTCGTTCGTCGGTCGTCGTGGTCTCCGCTTGGAGATCGTGGAACGAATTTCGCGGATGGCAATTTTAGCGATCGCAATTTGCGTATCTTCTTCGATCGGACGATATTCGAGGATTCGATATTTGAAACGAGACACACCGCGATCAAATCCATCGAAGAGCGACGGATCGTTCGAAACGCTTTTAAGATTATGCAGTAGGCCCGAAAAGTTACGTGGTCGAACGTCGTTTGAAATATTTATCCGAGATTCATCCGAGCAATATATCGTTGGCTCTGGGTCATTGGACGTGTGGGGCCTCGCTGTTAAATTGGCGTAAATTGGGTTGCGGTATGGTTGAGAAAAATTGTAGCCCGAACCGTAGCCTGAAGTTTCAAACGGCGGGATGAAGCGCAGGAAGTGGAAGAATTCGTTCCACAAAAACAAGAAGTCCAAGTTATTTTTACTTATATGGAGCTTTTAATGGTTCAAACGATTATCTAGACACGTTGGGTTTCGCGGTACGCGAGATAAGTTTGAAGAAACTTTTCTTTGGGAAAGTTTTAGCAGAATTTGTTCTTAACTTTTTCCTCCTCCAGCTTCGAAACGTCTCGTGTTCCTCGTCTCTCTCGCAATTCCAGAAATTCCACCTGTTCGTGTCTTTGGCAAGACGTTAGAAAAACACTGTTTCGTAATAACTAACTAGATAAATATATAAACAAAGCGTGTTACGCGTGTATCCGATCCTACAGAATCGTCCGTTTCGTATTTATCAACGTCCCGTTCTTTCCGAATAAAATATTAAACAATACTGTAGCACCGTGTAACGCTAAATAGCAAGTTTACTCGTCCATTCGTATTTCCATATTTTCTTCCCTCTATTTAAAACGACAAGTAAATAGTCCCCAAAAATAAATAATCAACAACCTTCGTTTCTATCAAACATTCGCGTATATATATATATATATATATATATATATATGTTTCCTCTAATATCTTTTCGATGTTCTGCGAGTTCAATGTTCCCTTTCCACTCGCTGAGTATCTTTACGCAATCGAGGCATTCGTCTCGAAAGACTCGCGGTATCAGCGCGGATTAATTTGAGGAATGCTTGAACGCGATTCGGGGCAGCTCCAGCATGGTTCGATCAGCGGTCGGGCGAAAATTTCGTCGAACGGGTTTCCAGTCTGATAATGTTACTCGCGACCTGTTTCGGCATGAAATACTTTCCATGCCGTGGTGAACACTAAATAGATAGCCGAGGAAAATGCGAGGCGGCCGCACATGCGAGCTCGTGTATACTTGTGGCCGCGCAGCGGAAATGAATAAGGAGCGCGTGGACTAAAGCACTGCTCGCACGAAATAATGAACAGGTATACATTGTAAACTCGTAATCTCGTGAGTTTGTATCTTGTAACGTGTTCGAGTCAAAGGAACGTCGTCGAGGTGAAAATACACGCAAAGGATGGATCGTCGTATCGGTCGCTTACGAAAGTATCGAAACGCTCGTACGCGTCCATCGTGAATATATTGTACGAAGCGTTTTGAAATTTCTTTGGCGTTGTTGTTGTTATTATTATTATTCGTTGTTATTCGATAGCAAGGCACGATTACGGTGATCGCGTTGGTAAAATTTTTGAACGAGTCTGACGACGCAGAATAGGCGTACCCAACGAAGCGATAAAGTTGCACCAACGATAATCGTTTCTGTGTATTCAGCGATTCGTGGATAAGTTACGCTAACCTGTCAGTTTGTTCTCTGGATTATTTACGAATTAGCATAATCGTTGTTGTTGACCAAAAACGCGTGACTGCTGCCATGCTGCCTTTAAAACGTAATCGATCGATGCTACAGAAAATTCCTGTCAAATATCGTTCAAACGTTTCTGCATCGAACCTTGCAAAGAATTCTATTAAAGAGAAAAATTCAATTTTATAAAAAGTATGTAGATTCAAGCCATTTACGTGATACAAGACAGACGATTATATAGATCGCAAACCGCTAGATGTCTCTCTCTCTCTCTCTTTCTCTCTCTCTCTCTCTCGAAAAGAAAGAACGAAAAATATGTACTCGATAAAACGGAAAATATCGTCGTCGCTCCAAGATGACAAAGTACGCTTCGAATAAAACTGATCGACCCACATCCTCGTTTCGTTAAATCAATCCTCGACTAATGGACTTTCTCGTTGCGAAAAGAAAAAGAGAGGAAAATGAAGAGTCTTCCAGTTTATCGATCACGACTCACGACTAACCTCGTCTCACGATACCGATTTATAATCGAGCTCACCAGGTGCACGTATTCTATACCGTCGTCGGCAACCATTAATCGCTACGTTGGTCGGCCGTGCTGCGAGTTTCGTGCTCCATGATCTCTCGACATTTGACACGCCGTGGCACGAAAATTCGTCGTCGAGGGAAACTAAACTGGTCACGGGGTTTCACGGGGTTTCACGAGGTTTCACGAGGTTTCACGGGGTTTCGCGCGTGTTCACCGTCCGGCTATGGTTATTGCATAAGCGTGCGGAAAATTTATAAATGGCAGGCGGTCTACACATCTGAAACGAGCGTTACGCAACGGTACACGCCGCTGTATAATATCGAGAGATAAGTACCGGTTTCGCAGACGCGAACTTCCACCAAAGTTCGCCGGAGACCGTTATTTGTTTTCGATAATATTACGCTCATATCGATCGATCAGCTTCGAGATGGTGGCAGAAACGCGTAAACATCGCGCGTAAGGGAAAATTCTAACACGTTCGCTGCCACGTTTGGTCGTCGACGATGTTCGATTTTTTCCATTTCTTTTTTCTTTTTTTTTAACGATCAAGATAAGACGAGTCTGGCGGACTGAAAAATTGTCAACGTTTTGGTCGTTAATTTGGAGCGACGAAACGCGATATAAATCCAGAGCCAGGGAATTCTCGCTACGTCGAACAACAGAAAAGGAAAAGACGGATAAACGACGATTTTAATTAACGATGTCCGTACCTTAATGACTTTTTCATTAACGAACGCGTGCACGACCGGTGTCACGCGATTCCATTGCGGAAAGTGGCGATCTCCTCTTGCTTTGCGATAAAAAAAAAAAAAAGGAAAAGAAAAACATCGTTCGACGTAACGTTTAATTAAGATAAATATTCGCGAGTCGGTCCAGCGTGTGGGAGAGCCGGTCCCATGACGTAACTCGTTATTCAATGCACCGTGATTGAACTTAGAATTCAACCGCGTCCATCCACTATCCTGCTCTCTCTCTTTCTCTCTCTCCCTCTCTCTTTCTCTCTCTCGAGAAAGAGAGAAAGAGAGAAAGAGACGCACGCCGGTGTCTCTGCATTCCGTTACACCGGGAATACTCTCCGGTCTTGCGTAAGTAACGAGCCTGACGACGACGACGGCTTACGACGACCAACGTCGTTGAATTCAATCGGTCGATCAGCGTCTTCCACCATCGCGAAATAATCCGTGTCGCGATATATTTATACGAAGCTATCTCGAACGATAACCGCGACGTGTTCTGAGAAGAGCGTGTAAAAATTGAAATAAGAGATTTTTCGAGTAAATACGAATCCAGTATCTGAACGACGCAGCGAACTTTATCGCCGGCCGCTTCCAAATTTCTAATCGCTGGTCGACGATCGATATAACGTCGACTATTATTCCACCCTTGATCGCTGGTTAACTGCGTTTCAAAAGTTACGTTATTGCCGCGCGTATTAATTTTCACGTTTTGAATATTCCTTCTTGCTTCTAAAGTTTGTCCGTGAAAACCGGAAGCATCGTGCATATCGGGTTGTCAATCTGAATGCATAATGCAACACTGTTGGGATCGTACGCTACATTATAAATTAATGAAATTCACGCACGTGAGAAGATAATACAATAAACGCGAGTAAAAAATTTGCACGACTTGCTCTTATTAAAGATATCCTTGCTCGAGAAGAGCAAGATGTTTTCCTGAGTCTTGAACTATTTTCTTAATTCGCCGCTGTACAAAGCCATGGAATCGCAAGTAAAATATTTCGAATCCATTAAAGTGATTCTATTAAGGCGTGTCTCGTTCTTTTTCTTCCTTTTTTTTTCTTTTTTTTTTCTCTCTCTCTTACTTCTAACTATATAACGCGTTATTTATGCATGAAGTTTACTCGTTTCATAAGAGATGTATAAACCGTAGCCGGCTCTAAAACGGAACGCTCGTTACGCTGGACGTTCCTGATTCGCGTTTCCATCGATCGTCTAACTTTCCTCGCGCTTTTCAACAACAATACGAAATATCTGTTTCCTGTATATCTATATAATTAGCAAGCATACGACAAGTTTTCTCCAAGTTTGCTTGGATTTTCTTTCCAATCGCTCGACCGACCAAAGATACGGCGAATTATTAATCACGCGTGCAAATTATTTGCGATATTCGTTATCCCGGCTACAATATTGTAAGATATAATAACCGCGCGACAGTAATTCGAGCAAATAAGTAATTCACGTCACTCTATCTGACGCGAATACATTAACAGCGTGCTTGGCCGACGGGTTTTTACGTGTTTTTATTAATTTTTATCCTTCCCTCGGGAAACTAATACGAACGACAGTCACGGGTAAAAAGTGAAAAAGTCGTGTTCAAGGCCTGCACGAACGATCGAGCGAAATAAGTATAAACAGGCTTGTGACACTTGTCCCGTCGATTTGCTCTGATTCAAAAATTTGCATGATCGATACGATCGTAGGAACTCGCGCAGTGGCAGTTGAACACGCGTTCAACGCTATTTGTGCCTATTCGTGAAACCGCTGCTTCTCGTCGAGAAACAAGTCGTCGAGTTTAGATGGAGACGGCGGCCTTAATATGAATTTAATGCAGCTATCAAGCGACTCGCCGTCTTTCCCCGCTGTTTCCTGCTGCTCGGTTCACCGCGTCATCCTACCTGTTACTTCGATTATTAGCAAACGGTGCCAGACTTTTCGACCACCCTCCTCGGTTTCCCCTGTCGCTTGCGAAACCCATGGAACGCGGTAGACGCGCGGTGAAACTGGAATTTCTCCGTTCGGACAGGTGATTCGGAGCAAGATTCTGTAAAATTTGATGGACGTTAACGAGAACCGAGAGAAAAGTGGAAAGTGGTTCCTCGAGGTGTTTGGGAACGTTATTTTTAAGGTACGAGGATAGCAAGTTTCCAGACATTATTGTCATTAATTATTCTTATTGTTCCACTTGCTGTACACGGTATATTTTAGATTCACTGCTGTACAGGGTGTAAAGAGAACGGGCGGCGTTTCGCACTTGGCGAGCTAGAAACAGCGGAGAAAAAGTTTCGCGTTTAATCGTTTCTTTTATCCGTCTTCGTTTACGAGGTATAACGAATTTTCTGTCATCTAATTGCCTTCACGGACAATGCTCGGAATAATCAGCTTGCGTGTCGAGGCAAGCCTGTACGCGTCTTGTCGTAGATCCGGTTCTCTACGGTTTCCCGAATTTCTTGAAAAGCTCGTTCTACCCCGAACCTTCGCGTTTCGACGTTTTCAACAGGTTTGCTCTGTTTCTACAAAATCCTTCCGTGTCTGCACGAAGGCAGATGGAACGCACGAGCATTTTTCGTCGCTTTTAGGCGTACGATCGCGTTCTGTTTCTTGCTGCGTGCGTAATCCTTCGGTGCACGATTCGATGGCCAGTCTTTCATCGATGTTATACGATATTATACGAAAAGGCGTATGGAATTGGAAAATTTATCGATGCTTGCCATTATGCGGTTAACGCAGTTTAATTGGCCATAGATGGTAGGTAGGGTGAGCTTCTTGACGCGGCAAACTACGATTTCTTCTGGATAACGCTGACGTATTTAGTAACTTGGTTAAACGTTTAAAGCTAAACAGTCGCATAGTCGGAGATACAGAGTTTATTTTCTTGTCAGCATGGTTTTTACTAATTATCATTAGTCATGTACGGTCAGATGTACGTACGATCGATCAAGAATGATTCGCTCTTCGATGTTTCGCGTGAACGCGTAAAGGAGAAATACTTTAAAGTTAGAGATAGCTGATAAATTACACGCGTAAAGTCAAGTTTAATAACAGCCTAAATACCTGTACAGCCCTTTTGCCGTAAATTTCAACTATATATCATTAGACGATCACTATAATCTTTAAGAATATTCCGCGATAAAAGCATATTATTATCGTGTCGGATATAAGAACGTCACGAACGCGAATCCTATTAGCTCGTAGAACTTATACGCATCGATGCAAATTTCAGTAATTAATTATACGCAGACTACGGAATATCATTTTCAGCAACGTAACCGCGCAAAAAGGGTGGAACCTTGCAAGTTGCTCTGACGTTAAATTAGTTTCGTAAAACGGACGGTCAAAAATTACACGACACGACCTCTTAAAAATTAGGATACGAATAAATCTGTCGATCAATGATATGGTATCGAATGTGCCATTCGTTCGGAGAGTTCTCTTCTTAAATTGGGCAAATAAACTCATAACGTCGTTATGTTACGGAATTGTATTGGAATTCTCTTTCGCTCAGCCAACAGCCACGATATTGGAAAACGGAACTGCGCGACGTAAATCGCTGGAAAGAAATGGCGCAACGTTGAATCATAGATCGTCGTTGAATTAGATCGTTGAATTACAATCCTCAAGTTGGATTATATTTAGCTAATCGTACGTCGAATTAACCGCGGTATTTCTTCGACTCCTAACGAATAAATCGCAGCGAAATATCGCGAAGCGCATCCCCTGCTAAACATCCTGCTTAAACCACTTAACGTCTCCTCGATCTCATCTAGACAAGCCACAACTCTGCAACAAAGTATCCCGTTCGGTCGTCGGATCTCGTGGCTGGCATTGCCGGCGACTCGTGCCGCTTCCGGTAGCTATAAAGCCAGACCCGGCGAAAAATCCAGACGTCGCGCGCAGATCGGCAGATCGTGGCTCGTCGAGCGTGGCGACGGAAAAAGGCGACGAGGTTAACGTCGTAAATTCGTTATCTCGCCACGAGGGCGTTGAATCGCGCAAGGTTAACGGGACACGCGCGTGGCCCAGCGATTTTCGACCTTTCGCGTTTCACGGCCTGCGCGAGCCGATTATTGAGATAGCGCGGCACGCGAAGAATATATTATTATATAAAGACGACCCAAAAGAAAAGAGGTCGGCGTTCTTGACCGAAGGATCGGTGGGCCGCGGGTTTTTGTGCGCTTGTGCGAAATTTAAAGACGCGAAATTGCATAGAACGCGCGTAATATGCGAGAATACGCGCGGAAGAAACGTGTCCGTTCAGGTTCTACTCTTGAAAATTATTTTCACGAAAATTTCCATGGATATACAGCTTAGACTATAGTTTAGACACAACCGTGGAAACACAGCAGGACCGTCAACCTTCTGCTGCTGCGAGTTACGCCAGATGTCCAAATAAATACTTCTGGACGACACGGTGCTGCCGCGTCGAATTCAAATAGGCGTATCTGGTCGGAAGGTTGGTTCCGAGGAAAATGACTTTTGATATTTAACGACACGGCGTCGATTTTGTACGCGTCGTCAGAGATACAGCTGGTCGTATCTTCAGTTTCGATGCAAATGTTTTTTTTCCTTTTTCTCTTTTCCCTCCTCCTCCTCCTCCTCCTCGTATTCTTTATCCTCGATCTGCTGTCTCACTCGACATTTCGTTAATTTGGTTTCAACGCAGACACGGCTTTCCGGTTTAACACGCATACAGATAAACGATTTTCGTGCTACCTGCGATTGCAGCGATTGCTCGATTCGAGCGAAAGTCGCGGATACGCGCGGTTTTCGCCGTAACGCGGCAGATGCGAGCAACTTACGAAAGATAAAGAGCCGCGTGACCCGAGCTCGGAGTCGCGCGAGTTAACGAGGATGCGCCGCGGAATGGGCGAACGGGTGGATGAAATGGCGGGCGTTGGCCACGGTCAGGCGCGTCACGCAGCCGAAAAAAAGGAGAGATAATCGAAAGAAGCTAGCCGGAGGGCGAGACCGCGCGTTCTTTCACGTACACTCGCGATGAACGACGCGGGATTTCGTATGCCGAAGAAAGAACACGAATCCTTCTTTTTCCGCTCTGTCAGAGCCGAGAGAGATAAAGAGCGAGACAGAGAGGCTGAACGGATGTTGAGACGACTTTAAATGCATCCTGCGTGCCGTCTCTGTTTCTCTCTGTGCCTTTTTCTTCCTCCTCTCATTGTCCTCTACCGTTGTTGCCCGTTTTCGCCGCGCCTCTTACGTGCACCGTCCTCGTCGTCCTCTCTTTATTCGCCCCCTCTTCTTCTCTCTTTTGTTTCTCTCGGCGAAACGGCCCTTTCTCCCAAAACGCGCAAAAAATGCGGCAATAAAGCGGCGGATCGAGTTTTGGAATTAAGCCGACGCGCATGGCGGACAGCGGCCAAACGTAAATGAAAACGTGACCACGAACGAACGGCACGGTCGATGCAAAATTACGGCGTCTCTCGGTGTTCCAGAACGCTTCAGGGTGCGCGGCTTTTCGTCGCTTCGCGCGATTTCGCCGGGAAGCAGGGAATGGATCCTTCGGTGCTTCCGAGATAATGGTTTCGCCTTTCTGCCCCGTCCTCTTCGCGTAAACGGCGAATTTTTCTCAGCCCAACAGCTCGCTTGTATCTTACAAGTATTTCGTTATTCCGCGTAACGCGCGTATCTTCGTCGATGTAATTAAAAAACGCGGAGTCTGAATGGGGGGAAGCTCTTTCACCGATTGGACGTTGCAGAGAGTACTCGGTTTTACGCGTTCGCGCTCCGCGTGTCACCGCGTCCATAAAAACTTCAAGAATTTCCACGTTGAACGTCGAAGATTCGATATTCGATACAGACTGGACAAGAAAAGTGCGCAAGCCGACAGAAGTCGTTCCGTTCTTCTTCCGATATTAAAGTATCGTCTCGCCGATCGCACCACCGCGATTACCGGCACACGCTGTACAAAGCAAAGTGCCGTCCGAAAAAAGAAACGGCGGATTTCTCAATTTTCAGCCGGGTCCAGCCTCACGACCGGCCATTTGTAGTCGTTTATGGCAAGGCACTATGGGTCGTCGGCGTCTACCTACTAATTACTAATTAGCAATTAGACCCGAGCGTGCGCGAGCTGCTTTTCTAGGACAGCGGCACGCTGAAATCATCGCGTTCCAGCTTAATCGTCGTTCGTGCTGGAACCTGGACAATCTCCCCTCCCCTGTGTGCAGCGACGCGAGCGCGTTGTCCGCTTTATTAATAATAATTACGACTTTTCCGAGATTTCTGTCCGGTTTTCCTCGTCCCTGGGTGGAACTGGAAAGCGGCCGCCAGCTCTTGAAGGAAATTGGCGCTCGTTAGCAAGCCACGTCGCACAGCCAGTGGCCGGGTAATAGGTGGAATCTGCTTTAGGGCAGAATCGAACAGCGGACAGCGATAAAAGTGGTCCTACGGACGTTTTGCAATAAGCTTCTAACTATCCGAGCTAGAGACAGAGGTGGTTTCCTTTTGGTTTGGTTAGTCGGCTACGTGGTTTGGTAGATAATCTTGCTTAATTGTTATTAGGCGATCTTTTCGTCCCGTCGAACGAGACGCTTGCCGTTACGAGATTACGTCTACTTGATCGTAGGTAATCGGAAATGTTGTTGATCGAATAAATATATATAACAATAAAAATAAAGGAGCTGCGTGCGCATTCGATATAATTCGTTATATCGAAACGAGTATCGCTCGATCGTAATTGGAGACGAAATTGGCTAGAGTCGTTCGGCAAATTTATGGTTATTTATGTGGTTCCGCTTAATTTAGAGCGAGTTGAGAAAAGTATCGGGCTCGCACGCTTCTCCGCCTTCGGATATCTTTATCGTATCGAATATCGCCAACGTGAAATATCTTTATAACGACGTAATGTACGCTATCGCTATTTATATCGAGACGCGTTCTTGCCGACTTTTAGCGTAAAGAAATAGCAGCGAAGCGAAAGAAACGGTAATGAGTTGAAACGTCAACTCAAATAATACGAGCATTTCGTTTCGCAAACACATCACCGTAAATCTAGTTACATATCCATACTAAATACAAGGTGTCTCGTAATAAACGACACGCGGTAGAATTTGAAATTCAGCGCTCGAAGACAAGATCCTATTTCACCTTGTTTTCCAGTCATAGTTAGAGCGAATTTTACCTTCTAACAAGCCATATCTGGTTACCGATGGATTCTGGCATTCGAAATGACCACCTTGCGCACGATGCGAGCCAATAAACGTCCCGTCAACATCTTATTCTCTTACTCTGGCAATTACTCGTTGCTCTCTCAATCTGTTATTCTAATTCACTGCAAGCCATGTTCGACTCTGCGGTTCGACTCGAGCCTGGAACTTCATTCGTCGAAAGAGTCGTTGCAACACGACGAAACTCGCCGCAACTCGCAGCACCACCGACCACGCGGAACAAGATGTATGCGCTACACCGTCGACGATTATGCGAAACGGCGACTCCAGAACTCGACGGACGTTGCTTCGATACGCGTAAACTCGAATTACGTAAAATTGTGCAGATTTCCGCGAAATACGTATCTGGGAATTTCGCTGGTACCGTGACGGCAACCGACTATCGCGATGGTGTTGGTCAAATTTGAAACGATTGCGAACGCGTGTACGAAAGTTACGAGACTATCGTTTGAACTAAGGGTAATCGTTCTCGATATTAACCAATTGGCGAGTACACGCGTCACGAAGAAACGGTCGTTCGGTTGCGACTTGATTCTACGTTATAACATCGCTTACTTACAACGTGTATCGCTTACTTTCAGCGACACGTTCTAGGCGCACGCTACTGCCAAGAGGTCGCAACAGCCAACTGGTTAAATAATTCTCGGGGCGTTCGACGAAATCGCCCCTAACGCTTATCGCGTGCTTAGGCGCGACTACTCGTACTCTTTTTATTTTTTTCGGTAATCTTTTTGCCAGATACAGGTTTACAGTAAATATCTGGCAGAGCTTGTACGTATATTTTCATACTTTGACCTCTCGCTCTCGCCGAACGTTACGTTCAAGCTCGAAGATCGTAAGAAGGCGATAAGTCAGATATCTGTCATTTTCCAGTAAAAATTGTCGAGCTTTCCAAAGGGAAACACGAGAGAAACTTTTCAATTTCCCGCGTCCCGCAAACCGTGAACGCACAGTGGAGATATTTCCACGAGGCAAGCGCGCGTGTTTCCTCGGTGAAATTTCTTAAGCTTGTCCGACTTGTAGCAGATAACGCGGAACACTTGAACGTCTCGAGCCGAGACAGATAACGAGAAACCTGCTGAACGTCGGAGACGCGCATAAATAACGCGGGACGTTCGAAACATCGGGCGGATAGATAGCGGAAACGTTTTGTGCGTCAGGGTTTTAATAGGTGGATAAATTCTCCTCGACGATCGATAAAGCTTCGCCACCGTTGTTTGAGAGTTCGACGTCTCTCGTCAGCTTCGGACAGGCTAGCACGACAAAGGATCGAACGAATTTGTCACTGACTCGAATCGAGGAAAGTTTCTGGAAAAAGAAGAGTCGGAGATGGTCGATGGGAACGGGAGGTCTGAGAACGTGAAAGCATTTTACAAGTACCTGTAGAAGAAATTCCAAAGTTGAAAGAAATGTTACACTATCGAACAGAGAAACTGGTTGCATTTACGAGGTACTGGATGTTTGGAATGTATCAATTTTTTTTTTTTTTTTTTTTCTTCGAAGTTATATTTCGTAGAATTACGTGTAATCGCGAAATTATTCAGTAGGAAAAATCGACCAAGAACGACGAGACAATCCAAGAGACGTTGTAATATTTCCTCCAACGTCGAGTCGTAACAAGTATTTTCCTAAATGCTACCTTTACGAACTATTTTCATATAACTTTGGCCCGTGTTTCTTAAACCTTCGGACTTTTTCGACACTTTTACGACGCGTTTGACCTCCTTAAACGAAAAGCATCGCGGTGATTTGGATTCACTGCGTCGTAGCTCGTCGAAACGATCGTCCGCAGGGATTAGTCGCTCTCGCGCAAAGGGGAAAGATAACGTAACTGTTAATTCGAAAGTCTTCGCGGCGTAGTCGCTCCGCAAACGCTCTATCAGATTGGCAAATATCTGTTCGGACCGTTTACAGACGAACTACGAACGAAAATGGCCAAAACTTAATTCCTTTCCAGCCTTGCCTCAAAATCCACCGTTTTCGTAAAAAGGCGATGGAAACTAACGATACGAACACCGTATATATATATATATATATTATATATATATATATATATATATATTCGATACGAATATCTATGGTGGCTGTTAAGCGAGCGACAATCTTCGTACGTTTGTAGTTCCGTGCCGCGAGAACGGTTAGAATCGAATGGAACACGTATTAACGCGTCGTGTAGCTGGCAAGCACGCAGGCAAAAACCGCGGCTATTGCGCGAATCGGCGCATTAGCGCGTATCACCATGCACGAGCTCGTAAGCGCGCCGATCCAATTAGCTTTCTCGTTCGACGGCATTCTCAAAATTTATCCGCCTCGGTTAATTAATTGCTGGACGCGCAGCGCCGTCATCGTTCTGTCGATAACCTGGAAATATCCACGTGGTGGCAAAGCGAAGCGATAAAGCATTCTCACAATCGTTTCTCCCTGGCGGACTTTTGTCGCCGTCGATCGAGCCGTTCAACGTTCGAAGTAAATTATCCGATCGTCGTATCGATCGACGATAATTCGGAATTAAGATTTCCGCGCGAGGTTGAATAATCGAGTCGAAAAATGCTACCTACGATCTCGCCGATAAACGCAGCAAGATATATCGCGTCGAGAGTCAAATCTCGATCGATTCGACACAAATCACTCTGAAATAGCAGTCTCGGTTCTCGCATTATCGTTTTTGCGACGGGTGTCGGATCGTTTTTCACGTCGAGACGAGAATACGCGAATTCGCAGCAACTGGAACGCGATCGCGGAAGTATCGATAGCTTTTGCTAATTGAATGATCGCGTAAAAAGCAAATGGAATCGTTGCCTGTGATTCAACGTGTTCGTGTTTGATGTGCGGCGTTTCGATTGCGAAACGAGGAAGGGATTTGCTCGGCAAACGAATTATGTATCGCTTACGTTAAACTCGCTTTCGGTTACCCGGTTCCGCACGTAACGATTTTTCAACGGGTTCGAGTGGAAGAGCCGCGAGAGAAATTTGTAGCATTTTGCGATATTATCGTGAAAGTCCCGATCGGAGAATTCCTTTTCCACTAGATCGACGCACAATGAAATTACGATTAAATAAATTGACTCTGTCGATCGTTACCGAATCGTTTAGGGAGCTCTACGTATTACGATTTTAATATAAATTCCACGTTGTCGAAGTTTCTCTTTGAACGAGCGTTTTCTTTCAATGAAACTTCTCGTACCAAATGGTCGCGAATATAGCGCGTCTTACGCAGGAGAAAATAAATTCACATCAATTTTATTATCGTTTACTTTTCAATTAGTCTTTCCCCCGTCCGAATTTAGGACCAACTTCCAGTTACGTTTCTCTCCCGTTTGCGCTTATCGTCTACTCTTCTTAACCACCAAATTCAACGTATTTCGTACTTAGCATTCAGACTCAAAGCTTGCGGGTTGAACTTGACTTTAGAATATAACCATTGCATTCCTTATTCTCTCTACGCCTTTGCTACTTAATCTCGTATATTTCCTAAATTTCCGTTTCTCTTTCAGACGAGGTGTTTTGGAGCTGACACGTTCTTCTGTTCCTGCCACTGGGGTACGTAACTTCGACGAGCAACGCGCAAAACCTTTTTCTCCCTGACTTTGTGCTTTGCAATCTTTGTACTTTTATAATATCGACTTACGTTTACGATATCGACGAGGGATTCTATTTTTTTTTTTTTTTTTTTTTTACAAATGTAATTTTCTTTATATTTCGATTCCTCTCGAGGTTTGTTAATTTCGTAGCTGAAAGATTGATCGATCGATCAATTTCGGACAAAGGTCGCGTTACCTCGTTGCAAATTTCTCGGACTTCGAGGACCGATCCTCGATTTACCCGCCGAAAGAAGCAAATCTTTCCTCTGAACGGCAGAATTCGCGTCTCTCCGTCAAAAAACAGGCTCGACCCTGGCGCTAATAAACTATCCAGCTTCGAGAGAATTTCTTAATCATTCCGACGACCCGATGACGGATGCCCGTGCTGCACGCCAGCGTCAAAGACGATACGCGATAAACGATAAGAAGAAAAAGTGAAATAAAAAATGCCATTTACGTCTCAGAAAGTCGCGCGTAATCGGCAGTCGGTCTAAAAAGGATGGATAGAAATCAGCGAGTTCTGTTACCGTTACGCGAGAGTCTCTCCTTGACTTACGATATTTAACCATTGTTAAAGGCACGATTTTCTCATTCGTTACGTTCTTCCTGCACGTCGTGCATCTCCGAGATTAAAAAAATTCCATCCGCGTAACACGACTGACCTAATACACCGTCTCGTCCTACATCGCGCTCCTCCTAAACGCTGAAAATCTCTCGTCTCTTTCCATTTCGCTGTACGGCTCTAACAGCAAACGCGAACCGTTCGATCGCTGCAATCGGTCGCAATTGCGTAACAGCAAGGCGCGTACCGTTCGCGTAGCCGATCAGCAACGCATCAAAATACCTTCGCAACCGGTAGGCGTGCGCGTACGCTTGTTCGTCTTCGAGGTGGCCTACCGCGAAGCACGTTCGGTAGCTCCTCCGAGTATCTGTTGCAAACTACCGGTGCAGCTGCGCGCCATGGTTCCCTCCTATCCGATGGTACCGATATTTATACGTGTATCTAGGTGCTCGTGTACTTGCCAGTTGCTTCACGCGATACCGTGCTAGATTTACCAGCGGTTCGGCCTGCATACGGCCGGCTCTGTTCGCCAGCCAGCTTCGCTAGTAAATACTCGTTTCACGAGCGTGCTTGTGCTTCTATATAACGTGCATACAGGCGTATATAATGTTAATACCTGTTGCTTGTCGACAGAGCCGCGTATACACACCCACGAGTCACTCGAGGCAGCGCGCGCGAACGCGGATCCGTTGCTCGATATTTTCGGCGGTGGAGAATTTTAGTCGCGTCGTGAGATACTTTTTCGCCTCGTTGCGAAACGATTGGTCGCGAGCTTGCGTCGACTGCCGTTTCGCCGAGGCTCGTTCGAAGGAGAAACGATCGGTGATCGGGTCGGGCGACGCGATGACGGTTGCTTTTGCAAGGGAGGCGTCGAATATGCCGGAACGTTGGAAGAAAGAGCGGCGAAAGCATCGAATCCGTAAGGACGGATTTTTAGAGATTCGAACGAATTTTAACTTTCTTTGTATCGTTATATTTTTCGAGACGCGAATCCATCGCCGATGTTGCGACGTTTCGCGTACGGTGTTACCGAAGGATAAAGACAGAATAGAATGACGTCTATGTTGGAGGATAAACCTGTAACTCGTTGAGTTTGCACAGTTGTTTCGCGTCGACAGATACACCTGCGTATGTGGAGATTGGTACGACGTTGACGATATCGGCTAAAGATTGATCGAGGTGCTTGGCACTTAGATTAATAGAGATTGATCGGAGTAATACAGTTGGAACGAACCTCGAAGTCGATTCGTTCCTCAAACTTGTTTCTATTCGTCCGAGTCGTTGGCAAACGTTGAACGAACATCGATAGATTTTCCAGATGTATCGAGTTCCGAACGTATCATACACCAGATGCGAATATCCTGTTCCATTTATTGCGTCCAATAGGTGTATAAATTGATAAACTTCGTGGCATTTAATCAACGATAGTTCGATCAACGTCCTGTCCTGTCTTTCCAGACCTTTCGGTATCTCAGACCCGACAACATCGAAACATTTCACGGATATTCTTCTCGCAGATCTGGTTATCTTAAGGATCTAGGTATGCTTTCAGTCATTGATTGACGCTTTATCTGGCTTTATCTATCGTTTCTAACGTGTAAAGGGTATTTGTCTACCTATTAAGCGCGATGCAAGAGGCGAACCACGATTTATCGAGATTTATCGAGGTATCGCGAATTCGCGGCGCTGTCATTCGCGAAATCGACACGATAAAAATAAAATGATCTAAAGACCAGGGATCCTTTTAGACAAGTTTCTGTTATTCCAGACATGTTGATTCGAGTGGAACAGCAATGACCCGTCAGGCGAAGTCAAGAACCGTATAGAATGACTAGCGAGTTGCGATCGATTACGTATAAATACTAAGTAGCTTGTCGTTCGAATTATTTAACGACTTTTTGCTAGTCAGAAATCACGTTTCATTATATTTGACTTTCTTCTTTTTTTCCACGCTGTTTATGTACTTTACGTCATTCTCGTCGGTTCGACATCGGCCAGATGTTTCTGCGTCGGACAGTTCTTTTAATAAGTTGTTTTAACTACGTTTTTATCAGCTCCGGCGATAACAAGATTACTCGCGTTGTCTCGAAACGCGCGGTAAACATTGGCACTTTCGCGTACGATCTACGCGTTTGCAACCCGATGGAATATTCGTTTCGTCTCTCTACGCGCCGATCTCTTTCAATTAACGTTGGTCCTCGCTTCACGGCGAGATACAGAGAACGCGTTAAAATCTCTGCATCTCGCACCTCGCGAGCGTAGGTCGAATCATCGTGCGATCGATCGCTCCGTGGGCCGCGATTTCGAGCAACCTGTTTACGATCGCGGAGTCGCCGCAACGTGGCTGACAAATCTTTCTGAAATATTGGCAACAGTCGTTCGTGTATCTACCAGCTACGAAGTTCTAAGAGAAGTTCGATTCCGAGTCAGCTTTCTTTCTTCCTAGAGAGAACTGTTTCAATTTCTATCTCGAGAGTGCCTCCCTAACCGAAGAAAACCGAAAGAACGAAAAGTCCGCGTACGGGGTGAACGTAAATCCTCGATTTATCCGAACCGATGCCCGATTTACCGAGCAACGTTCCTAAACTCTCGTTACTCGACTACGTACCGCCTGTACGAATGAACATTTTTACCTGGCTACGTACAGATTTCACCTTAGCCTCTGCGCGACTCGGGGCCATTTTGAACGCAGATCGGTGTATACCACGAGCGAACAAATAAACAAAGAAACCGGTATACCCACTGTACAAGAAGAAATCGCCAGACACAGCGGGTTATATCGACAAACCGCTGAAGAATCGCCCCAACAAACTGACCACAAAACTGCCGGACACCACAGAAGAATGCGAAAGATTAAAGAGACGTCACACTTAACATCTACATCTACTTTACATCTACTTTGTGTACGTCGCTGAGTGTAAGTTATCGAGTCGTCGCTGTACGATAGATCGCGTCTATGCGGATTGAAATAAACAAAGAGAAGAGAAGAGAAGAGAAGAAAAGAGAAGAAAAGAAAAGAAGCGTTCCGGCGTAACAACGGTATAAAATTAATCCACGCGAAGCTTAACTTGGATCGTACGAACGAATAATGTTATTCTGCCGATCCAATCGTCCGACGCGTCTTGTCTCCCGAATGTGAGATAAACGGAGTTAAATAATAAATGACAGATAAACGTCGGATAAATTGCCGCTAAATTTCCAAACACGAATTCACGGTCTTCCATCTCGAACTCGAAATTCGCAAACTGTGGAAAATCCTCCCGATCTTGCCAAACTCTCTCTCAAACGATATCGTAACCTTGTTGTCTTGAAACTTGCAAATTATCAAACTCGCCGCTTCTCAAATTTCCGATTCTTCTACTTGGGGATGGACAGAGATGGCGAAAGAAACGGTCAAAGAGATTACAAAGCGCAGTCTCGAGGGACTGAAGAGGCGCAAAGACGCTAGAAGACGAGCCACGGGCAAATGACAAATTATAGTCTATTTACCGCGCGTCGTTCAGCGCGAAACATCTCGGACACGCTTGGATCCGCGTGGATCCGGTCGTATACACGCGGTAAAACGAGGTACGTACAATATACACGTACCGCGTCCAGCGGATATTTAGTTGTACACACAAAGGTTTACAGGTTGGCGGTACAATCGGTGGGGATAAATCGCGTGGACGTCGAATGCAACGGCCAACGAAAGCTCCTCGCTCGTTCGTCGAGAACTGCTGGAGGAATCGTGAGCCGCGCGCTGACGTAGGATCATTTATTTGGAGGACACGGTTTGCCGAGCGCGGCGAGGGGATGCTCGATAAACTGCGTTATTTATTGCGCTCCTAAAGCGCAACTCGTTTGATTATTTTTTTGCGCGACCGAGTCTGCGCTCCGGGAAAAACTGTTTCGCCGCGGCGACGATGATTTATGGGGAACGATGCACGGGACCGAGTAAGGCCTCCTTCTTTCCTCGGCAATCAGTTTCGGGAAGCTTGTCGGAACGCTCCGTTACGCTAGCGTTTTCTTCCGTGAACTGATTCCACGGATTAGAATTCTTCTTGGTTTTCGATAAACTGCTGACGAACTTCGAATACAATGGCAGGGTACTCTCCACGAGGAGAATGAAATACGCCTGTACGCAACGAATTCTGTACAGACGCTCGTCGATCGTATTAAATATTCTATATCCAATGTATCCGGTATTCGTTGACTCGTGACTTGTCAGAAAAAAAAGATACGAGTACTAACGAGGAAAATCGTCAACGACGAAACATTCTGCAGGAGAGTATCTGGTCTCCTCCAAGATGCAGGACGGGTAAAAAAGTTCCTTGCAAATTCGCGAGAAGGTTATTATCGTCGTTCGCTAAAGTAATAACGTAAGAATAAATTTCACGTAAACCGGCGAATGTATCGACGAATCGTCCAGTACATTTCGATGTAGCTGTTGGTCAATTGTTATCCGTTCTATTTGCCGGACAGCGTCGTTCGTCGTTTATTTCCTTCCACAATTTTTTTTTTCTTTTTTTGTTTACTTAGCAAGAGGTTGAACATACCGAAGGACCGCGAGAACTATTTGAAAGAATTCATGCGTTGGGTTAAAAAATGTCGATTCTACGAGAATATATTTGCTTGTACACTTTCGTCGAATTCGGTAACGAACTTTCCAATACATTCCTCCAAAATCACGTCATATTCATACCGCCGAGTCATCGATCATGTCGAAGCTCTCAAACACACGAGGCACCGACGACAGGCTAAATTTCTTTTCTCTTCAACATCCGATCAAACATCGTCCTACACGCGAAGCCATACTGTGCCATACTATCCGTGGCAACGCGCACGAGCGTTCGATGCGTTTCGTCCGCCACTATTTCCATATTCGTACGGGAAACTATTTTTCTCTGCTCTCTCTCTCTCTCTCTCACACACACACACATACACACACTCCCTCCGTCCCTCCTTCTCCCTCTCTCTTCCTCCTAAGCTGGTGCGTATACATCGTGGAAAGATTACCGTGTCTCGTTGTAGGCGTTTCAGTATGTAGACGTTTCAGTATGTAGACGTTCAGTATGTAGACGTTTCAGTACGTAGACGCAGCACATCTGGGATCGGTGTCCTCTAACGGGACGCGATGCAAATTTCAGCCAAAGCCAAGGGTATAGATTCCTGTTGCACGTGCCTACGGAACATGTAACGACCTCCACCTCGGGGGTGTTCCGTGGAAATCGATTCGAGCACGAGCACGTTGCCGACTCTTGCTAATCCACCGGAGAAATTTGCAATGTTGACGGCACAAGTGTGGAGTTTCCGAAGTTGACACGGACGCAAGTAATTTGCGGAGGTTGAGAAAGACGAGTGGGTTTTGGGTTTTTACAGACGGCGAAACGAGGACGATAACAGAATCGGGGTTGATCTTTTCGAAGGGAAGAAGAAAAAAAAAAAGGAAAGAAAAAGGAAAGAACGCCGTACAAACGTGTGGATATATCGAGCGTGCGGTTTGGTAAATTAAAATTAGATTGGCGAAAAGTGAAAATATATGGCGAAAATATTCGAACGCTTAGATCGAAACACTTGCAAACACGAGAAGCATAATGTGTAATTCGTTGCAACGTGCGTGTTCGTTGATAAATATCCATCGACGAATACTTCGACGTGGCGAAAGGTAACAGCCGCGAGTGGCTGTCGGTTCTTTTGAATTATCTGAAGAGATAAGCGTGACATACTGTTTTACCTGGATGCAGTAATGGTAGAACGCTATCGTAATACTAAGGGTGTACACGAAGAAAGACTATATCGCCTAATTACTATACGTATACCGTGTAAACCACAGAACGTTTAAAATCCTTAAGTATGCAGAACCCTGTTGCTCGGAAATTGGAAACCACGAAATCTTCGAATACGTGATATTTCGCAAACATCTTCGAACGTCACAAACCACACCCACGAACAAACATGTACCGAGGAAACCACTGAAAGAACGTATATCCTTCGGCCGACTTCTCGAATCACATCAGCGTTCTACACACTTTCTACACGCTGTTCCTGGTAGGAACCCTGCAGCCCATAGATTCCTCTTTCAACCGCGAACTGCCCCATAGATTCGACTCTACGCGAGGCCAGTCCAATTTAAATTTGTCCAGAAGCGAAAGGAAACCTCGGTCTTGTCTTTTAACGGGATCGAAACAGCCACGTTCCAGGCTCAGACGCGTTACACACACCTTCTGGCTTCTGATAAATTTTGTGTCTCTCCTCTCGAGTTTCGCGATTGCTTCCCTCTCTCTCTCTCTCTCTCTCTCTCTTTCTCTCACTCTGTTTCTCTGTGTTTCTCTACGCACCTACGCGTTTCTCCGCGTTTCCCTCCTTCGCTTCCATTTTTCTCTGCTTCCTTCTACTCGCGAGCGTAAGCGTGGAAATGTAGAACCGACGATAATACGACGGCGGAGCGTAAAGCTGGCAAAAGATCGAAACACCGCCTCTGAAAATGTGTAACACGAGGCTCGGAGAAACGTTGGCTGTTGCGCGGTTTCCAGCCAAATCGTTCCATATCTGGCCGCCTGTTCTCTCTCGTAACGGGATCTCTCGCTACGGCCGCGTTCGCCTATTTTCCATGAATCTCGCGATACCGATCCCCAGGAACGCTGCGTGCGCGATGCATAATGCACGCGCAGTTAGATCACTCGGATCGATTGCGTTCGCGGGTAAATTAGGATCAGCGGAGGTAAACACGTCGATGCATAAATCGTGATACAGGTTTTTGGTGCATGCAGCTTGGGCAGGAAAGTGTGGGAATCGAGACTAGGTTCTTGTTGTGAATTTCTTTCTTTTTTTTTCTTGCCTTTTGAATCTGATACCTATGATTGGTACAGCGTATCGCGCGCACGCGCTATTGTTACATAGAGCTTAACGCGTACGGAAGAACAGAGAAGTCCGACATCGACGGGATTAATTCGCACACCTGTAGACGCGCGTCTCTGTATCCTTTGAAATGGCACACTTACTACGTTCACCTATTTTCCATGAAACCCACGTTACTTATCCCCCTGATGCTGTACGTGTATACGCTGTAATGCATAATGCACCATGTCAAATGACTCTGATAGATCGCTCGTAGATAATTCAGCTCGGTGCATGTACAATGTACCTTCGATGTTCTAACCGTGATTGTCGATGAAAATCACGAACGAGAGAACAGGAAAATTTCTTTCCGCGCGAGTAGGTCGAAATCGTAGAATCGTATACATGGAGACGAACGAACAGAGAGAGTGGCAGAACATACGCTATCAGAGAAGTAGAAATTTACGTCGAAGCTGGTTTTTTTCGCGCGGCGATAGCTTCGAAAAGTTAGGATTGTAAAGTTCGTGCAGATATACGCTGTCGGAACAAATGGAAAATTTAGCGTATACTCGTTGGCAACGATCGTGATCGGTAGGTTCTTGCTACTTGCAAGAGCATGGCGTTCGTTAGGATTTCTACGATGTGCCGTTCTACGGTAATGGAAGTAGAATGCTGAAAGTATCTTAGCTTGAACTTTTAAGTATAGAAATTTATGTGTCTTGGAGCGTACTAAAGAACGTCAACGAGTTCTTTTTCCTATAGCTTTCTCGAGCTTCGGACGTACTTGGAAGTGCGCGTAGAGAAATGCTCGTATAAACGGAATTTTTATTCGAACGGAGAATTTGTGTAATTAATCGAAGAAAGTTTCAAGAGCGTAAGACCACGTACGTTCTGCAATGCGACTGTAAAATGGGATGGTTTATTTCGAAAGCGGTATTTTTGGAAAAAGTTGAGAAAACCACAAATTTACATACAGACTTAGTGCGATCTTTTTTTATACACTGTTACATCGGACAAGAAGAATGGTATGTACGTTCGACGCGTATATATATATATATATATATATATGTTTTTTTTTCTAAACGATTTATAATTCGCGCGTCAAAATGTTTGTCCGTTTTAACGGACAAAATGGAAATCCCGTGACCATTTATTTCGAAAACGGTGTAGGTTCATTTCCTGTAATCTGTAGCCCGTCCAAACAGTCGACACACCGATAATGAAATACAAACGACAGCGAACGTAATTCTATCCTCTCTATCTCACGCGATATTGCATGTGCGGGCGTAAACAAGTTGTTTAAATGCGATTCAGTGATACACTCGTAAATTATTATTATATTTACCACGTTCAAAGTATTATCAAATTGACAATGGCTTTACGCGTTTATATATGGTTGTTGCCGAAGCGCAAATTCAAGACGGAGGAAACTACGAGCATCCCGACACTAATTTCAAATAACTCTGTAACGCTTCCGACGCGATGAACGATTTACTTTATTTTATTATTATATTGTCTCTAAACCGATTACTTGCAAAAACAGGTACGTTGGTAAGGAATTACAATAATGAAAATACATGTGCACAAGGTAATAAAACATAAGGATACGATGCAGTTATTGCCCTACATACCTCCTCTATATCACGAGCCTTTCGAAACACCTCCACATAACGATCCCAAATGAAAAATATGTAGAATGTACCTAACATTAATCTTACGAGCCTACCGTTCCAGCAAACAAGTAAATTAAATATCGAAATGAAATAACAGTATTTCGTCCTCCCTTCGTTCTTATTTCTCAACAAAAGTGGATTAAAGCATGAAACATCGATTCTAAATAATCGTACGATTCATTAATTTTGAAAGTGGCGCGAGTCCATTCGTGACCCACGAACAAACACATCGGTCTAGTTAATTCTCAAAAAGAAAGAAAGAAAAAAAAAAGAAAAGGAAAGAGAGCTGTTCGTACGATGAATCTACCGTCCGCTTAAACGCACAGAGGCACGGACAAACCAAGTATTCGGTAAATCGGTATCGCGAGGCAAGGGAGAACGAACATGCACCACCTTCGAAATAATCGGTGCTGACGTACGAAATAGTAAGCAACTGTAACGAATAAACGTATAAAATATAAACGATAAACGGCGATCTTCTCCCTTGAGATTTGGATTCAACGATCAACCACCATCGAGGAAACCTCGTTCGAAAGGAAGAAACGAGGCCTTTCACGGCCTGCAGAGGATGAGCAGAAAACAGCGAATGACCGATTTATTTAAATATAATCTGCATACGAGTAGGCAACGTGTCCGTCACGGTCGCATCCCGCGTGTCTATCGCAACTAAGTCGGAGCCTCGATTTTTTCTTGGGTTTAACGCATACAATGACGCCGAATTCGTAAGTGTAGCGTGGCGATCGCGAAGCGTTCCAGCGCGTGTGCGTGCGTGCGTGTAGGAATTGGGCCGAGCATCCGTTTCCTTCCAACGATCCTGTCTCGCGAAACGCTACTCTGTCTCGCTGCTCTATTACGGCGGTATCGACGCATCTTTCCATTACGATCGTCCCAATCGGCAGCGTGCGAATATCGAACGAAAGATCGGGAACGTCGTTCGTGCGAAATATCAACCGCTTTTTTTTTCGTACTTCGAGCAACAGTCGAGCAAGTAACAACGGCGAAAATCGTTGTTTCATCGTAATGGAGTTGCAAACGATCGAAACGATCGGACAGCTAATGCAGCCGCATGAACGGTTAGGCTTTACGTAGCTGAAGAGGTTAAGAAATCGGAGGCCAGACTCGGCTTTTTTTGCGCGTAGGCCGTTTGCCAATTTCCGATTACGTAAGCGAAAATTGCCGTGGATTAGGAGAGTATTTCGGTGTTTTTTCGAAATTTCTCTCATCGCGTAAATGCACGCGGAGATTGACGAACAGAAAACTGCCAAACAACTGTATTAAGCTGGCGACCGGTTCGGTCATTTTCAGATTACGCGGAAACGGCGTCTATTTTGCGATTACGGTTACGTATACGTGGCGGTAATTCGAAATTCGTTCAGCTGTTCCCTTAAACTATGTGAAACGAGGATTCGACGCGATTCAGCCTGATTAATAGATAAACCGTGTTATTGGCTGTTAATAACGAGCGAGCTTGTCGCCTTTTTCTTTATCCGCGGGTCGTGCAACAGATTTTTCTTGCGACTGTCGTCCCCGATCGATCGGCCGCTTTACGAGCACCTTGAATCGGCCGAATTGTCCCATTTAAATTCAATTACCTCGATCCCGCTGCGTATACTACCGTGGCTCCACCAATTATCCGTTTTCGTTCGTCTTCTGTCGACATCGACGTTCCGCCTGTTATTTATAGGACGAAGAACGAAAAACGTTCCGCGCGATTCTCCGATCGATAAAGATGTAATATGAATAACCTTCTCCCTTTTAAATTCGCCGTGGCACTATACGTTTTATTGAAACGTTTATCGCGCATACCCGGTGAGCGTACAAAGCCGGATCGTCCGTGATACAAAATGATCGGCGGAGATATTCTTCGGAAATGTCTACGCTATCGCGTACGAAAAGAAAAGATTTCTATTTTTCGTATCTTAAAGTAAAAGTGAGAAAAATTCTTCGAGTTGCGATTGATTGTCGAATAACGAACTGCCAGATAACGAGAAAAAAAAATACACGCGCAGCTTAATTTCACACCTCGGAGCTTTTGCAACCCTCTGCGAGCGATTACCTCTGCCTGACGAAATATTCTCGACGTTGAATTAAAATCAGACACCCTGTATAGCCATTTATTAAATCAAACGACGTGGTAACTCATCTACCCCAGTTACTTAAGAAGTTTTAACGCAAAAAGCGAGAAACACTTAAGGAGCTGAAGAAGGACAAAAAAAAGAGCGTTCCAACGGGGCCGCAATTAAATTGTTTTTTCCGAAGGCCAGGTCACAAGATCCAACAAACGATCCGACTTCTCGTGCGAGTAAGAGCGAGACTCGGCCGCTTCTCTCTTGACTGAAAAACGAGACGAGGCGAGTAATTCCGTTCGCGAGAGCTGGATTGATATTTTTGTCTGGACACGAGTTTAAAGCCGCTTCACCCTCCGGGCCGCGTGTCCAATTGTTAAGTGGCAAGTAGGTTAAGGGGTCTGCGACTTAATTGCCGCCAGTTTTATCATTTTTTTAATCGAGGGGGCCGGAGTTCCTTTAATTACACACGTGCAGCGACAGAGAAAGCTATTCCACGAGCGCGCCGTGCTCCTCGCAGCGTTACGTCTTTCTCCCGACGCGCTCGTCCGCCGCTTCTTTTTCTTTCTTATTTTCTCTTCGGCCTCGTGCACTGCCAGAACAAGCTCGGAGACCAGATAGATACTAGATTCTTTTCTCTTCCTTTCTTTTCCTTTTTTTTTTTTCGGTCGTATCAAGTTTCAAGAACATATAAAAAATACAAAGTAGCGTACTTAGCGCGATATCCAGCGGACGAAACGAATTTCTATTTCCACCGCGTAGTCTCCGTAGCTGCGTTCGTAAAGATGTAACGGCAGTTCCGACTTAAAATGCCGCGTACCCGAGGGAGTTAAGGCAAGGAATTAAGCGAGTCAGAGCTTGGCGGCTGATGATTGCGCGACGAGAACGCGAGGACGGAAACGTCCTCTAAAAAGACGATACCTATCGTCGCGGAAGAGAAAAAGCCGCTTCTTAAACACAATGACAGTCGACGAACAATCGACCGCTGGAGGGAAATAGAACTCTCGGCGGCAGAGAGCTCGCCGAGGTTCCGAAGAAGAAGGAAGAAGAGAAGAAAAAGGCGAGTCGAGGTCGCAAGAGTCGTCTGCAATTAGTAATTACTCCGGGCTCGGCGACTGAAATTATGTCCGTGAGGCGAAGGAATCGAGATACGGTCGTACCGCGGTAACTGGAACTGCCCGAGGGAATCGCTAAAATCCTCGAATCGTCGAGATTTTGCCCCAAGAAAGAACGGGGGCACAGAGAGATTTTCAGACTGGATTTCTCGAAGAACGAGACTTCGCGCGAAACGAACGTGTCCCGCGTTGTCGATTTATTTTCACGCGTACAACAACCCGCTACTTCCGATCATCGTCAATTACCGTTCAGCTGCCAGTCAAGCAAATCTACGCACGCCTCGCAAACTTTTAACCTCGCACCCTGCGACGTACAAATTTCGCGTTTCAACTTTGCGACTCTCGATTTTCTCGTTGTTCCATCGAGCCACGGAATTTCCTTGACCCTATTCGCGTCGCGTGAGTTGCGGACCACCCCGTGTTTAACGTCTTCGACAGGGAAACGTCAACTTCTTTCTACGTGCCACGGTTTTGATCCATGTCGGCCAAGGTGACCGATCCAAATTTTGTTTGCCCCCTTTACCGGGCCAATAGCCTTCTTTTGCTCCTTTTCCCGACGCGCCGAACAGACACATCCGGCTCGACCGTACGAAAATATACGCGTTCGATCGGTTTTTGCCAGATCTCGCAAGAAGTAAGTAGGTAGATTCTGATCGGAGTTTCAGATTGAAATGCCGTCACACATGTTAGTAATGGGGGATTAATTGGCTCGGTTGTTTAATCGTTGAAATAACTGGTTCTTTTTTTCTTCTTTTTCTTCTTCTTCTTCTTCTTCTTCTTCTTCTTCTTCTGTGAATGATTTGAAAGGAAATCGGCTTCGAAGAGTTCAAGTCAAATTGATATTTACGGGTGCTTTTTATTTGACGGTCGGTGTTAAATATTTATTATGGAATAAATTCGTACGCTATATGGGACGATGGATTTTTAGTCGGCCGTATTTATTATAATTGAGAATGTATTTAATTATAATGGAGAAGGCTTTTGATGTCAATGAAATGTCGCGTTTTATATATCCGCAGAGGTCAGTAGGATGAAGCTGTTAGCGTCATTTTTCAATCGTATACGACGTGTACATCTATATCTTAATTGTACTCACATTTTATATATATATATATATATAGTGCACGTATGACATACATATTTGATATATAAATACGTATTACGATTCGTCGCGTAAATGTTGTAGGCCAGTCGAAGAAACTTCGTGTCCGGATCTTTCGCTCGTAAAACGATCGCTTTGGTCAATTAAACTATTCAGCCTGTCGTTTAATTTTTTCCCCCTCGCGTGTCACAGTCGGAATAGCTATCGATAAAACGTTTTACGCGATCGTAACAGTGGTCACCCGCTATTACGAGCTCGGATGTGCGTTTTATTCGCGGTAATAAAATAAAACGTTTCGCACGTAAGTATATATAGGAGACAGGATTTCGAAAGGTCTACGAGGAAAACGTAACGCAATTCCTTTATGAATTCTTTTTGCGTTTGAATAATGGGAAGCAGTGGCCGCGCCATTACGCTATACAGCCGGCTATTTATATATCCTACAACTATCCATTACTTATAGATATGTCTTTAGCCAGAGAATAATAATTAAGTTACCACTTGCACCGCGGATGAAAAATTTTGACCATTCAGGGTCACGCGATTAAGTGCAAATCATGCCAACCGTGACTCTCGCTTTTTATTTGTCATTGCAGCAATGACCTTCGTCTTTCTTCCTTTCACTATTCTTTCTATTTGTCATTCTCCTCTTTTATTAGCACTTTGTTCTATGCAACGTGTCCTATCGCTGTTTCTTTATTGATTTTCATCTCGTTTACATATCAGGACACGGCAGAGACAAAGCTACAAGAAGCGATAAAAGCAAGAATGTGGATCGCGATGGTTTTCGATCGAATTATTCAAATTGCATTTGCTCGACGCGTAAAGTTTCGCCTTGTCCATGTCCCGTAATCACGATTACGATCTTCTTGCTGAACTATGCTTGTCCCTCGTCGATTCTTACTTCCAAGTGTCGTTCCCGTGTCGTAGGTAACGAAACAATCGCAAACAGAAACAGAGGACGATTCTCCGAAACGTTTAGGTCCGCCGTAACATCCGTGTTACGTTGAAAGAATGACCGCTACGTTCGAAAGATCGCCGTAAAACACGCAACTGAGTCTCGAATTCTTCGTTGATCTTGCGAATTGCCAGCTCTCCTCGCTACGAACGAAACCGATGCCATAACGCGCGACGAAAGTCCGCGCGAAAACGCGAAACGAGATGAAAAAGACGAAAGTAGCAGGGAGATGGCGCGACCGTGGCAAAACCTGGCTTCAAACTACCCAACGCTAACCGCCGACTCTTTAACAATACGAATATCGGAGTACACGCGGCCGCGGTTGCATCAGCGAGAAACGCATCCTCGCGATCATCTATGCGGATTGGAAGGAATCGCGGAAAAGAGAAATCTCGTACAATGTATCGTGCATCCGTTGTTTATCAACAATCGACTACTATTCCCGGGGAAGGTTTACACGTAATTAACAGGCTGGCCTTTGCAGGCATCGTTGCGTCACTGACACTGACTGCCGGCAGCTAGACACCGTTGACATTGACACGCCGTCGCGATTTCAAAGTCAGATCCGTCAGGATCGTTCGGAATATGCCGTGAGAGTTCTTTCCTCTTTTTTTTTTTTTTTTTTTTTTTCATCCAATCGGAATGCCTTGAACGACGATTACGAGAAAATAATGACGACAGAGAGAGAGAGAGAGAGAGAGAGAGAGAGAGAGGGCGAGGGAGAGGGAGAGACGGCGAACGATTCTGAAGGCGTCTCGCGAAGAGAGAGAACCGAGGGAGAGAGAACAAAATTGCAACGTTTTTGTTCACCGCGAGAATTATCGCGGTGGAAGGAAGTATGTCAAAACGAAGAACGCTTGGACAAAGGTTGTTTCGAACGTCGGGATAAATGAAAAGATGACGATATATGCGTAGTTATACGCACGGGATGGCTTTTTTCTCGAGGTTTCGAAGAGGAAGGAAAGAGAAGGGAATAGCTTGCCGTTGTTATTCAAATGTCTGGCTCTCAAGTACCTGTAATTGAAATTTTGTTTGTCCGTAAAAAAGAAAAAAAAGAAAACGTGATTGATTACGTAGTTTTTTCCCTGCGATCGAGATCTATCCCGAATCTATCTCGAATCTGGTAAACAAGCTATTTTTGTAGAAAACTTATGGGAATATATCGTACGAGCGTCGAAATGTTCGTTAACGTTGGCACGAGACGCTACCTGGACAACTTCGCTCTCGCACGGTGCAAGACGATTTGTTTCCACTGTTGTCGAACACTGTGTTGCGCTTTTTGTCGCGGAAAATCGCGCGGCGCGAATGAAGCGATAAAATCCTTAAACGTCGGCCAGGATGAGAAAGAAACAGAGAGGCGACAAACAGAGGCTGGATGAAAAAGTGGCGGGACAAGACCGACGATATAGATGGACGATCTATAAGGTAACGTAATTCACGGGATCGCGATGATCGCTCGAGATAAAGCAAACCGAAATGATACGGCGCTGCCGCGTAACTTTTGTCCCTGGAGCGTGTAGAAAGTTGAAGTTGTTGTTTAATCGACTTCGAGGAACATCATCCGGGTATCGCTCTACAAAAGGACCTTCAGGAAGGATCAAGAAGTTCTTGGGAATCCGTGGAATTCCGCGCGGATAGTACGGCAGCAGTCCGTATCTTACCGGAAATCGATTCGGTTGGTAAAAACACGCGACTGCGTTCGATTAATCCTTACACGGCGGTGTGTGTATTATTTACGATCGGTAGAAAGTGCTTACTCGACTCGACGATGATTTTTCACGAGAGGGGTTACGCGATACTCGAGTTTCTTTCTCGAGACACGTAGTCGTGCGATCAGCGAGCCCGATAAAATAATTGCGAGCTTTTAGTCGCTGGCGTATTTCGAGCTAAGAGCTTCGTAGAAGACAGAGTCAAGGTGAAAGGACAGCCACGTTCGAACAATGTTCCTTCGGTCGCAAAGTGGTAGTTCGCCATTAAAACGGCAAAAAGCGTGACAGGATGGAAACCAGGTTGAAAACACGTGACGCGAAATTTCCACAAAACCAGCGCTTCGAATGCTCGGCGATGACGATGACGATGACCTTGATGAACGATTCGACCATGACCGTTCAAACTTTTTGCCACGGGCTGCCGAATCAACCATCGACGATGTAGAAAAAGCCCGGAACAAACGTTACTCGAAAGCAAAAAGTAATCAAAATCTAGGGGAAAAATGCGAAAAGCAGAGCGGCTAACAACGACGTTTGAGAAATTTCGACGACGAGTCGAGTTAAAGTCGCAGACCCGCGAACGCGCTATCATGGCGGATAAAGATCCGCGCGAATCTTGGCCCTGCATAACGCGAACGGAAGCACGAACGAGGAACAAAAACGCGAATCGATTCAGCTCGTTCTCTCGTCACGATTTTCGCGATCGACGTATTTGTTATAATCGATCTTTGTATTTCTCCGATATAAAAAGGAAAGAAACCTTCGATCAAGTTATCCGAGAGGCGGGAAATGTTTTCAACGAATTATTCCAGATCCGTGAAACGTCTACGAAAAACGAAAGATCGTCCAACAATGTTAACGCGAACCAGTAGTCCGAGCCACGCTCGAAACTCGTTGCAAAAATTGCCACGCGAAGCCTTCGTTTCGCGCGTGAAACCGCAAGACCGAAAAGTGACAGCCATCGACGCGAAATCGGAAACAGAATCGAAAACGATCCAATTGGCCCGAAGCAAGACTAAACGCGCGGCCGTACACGCGAGCTTCTGAAAGCAGAGACGAGTTTCGAGGAGAGTAAGTACAAGCGTGTACAGCACGCTGAAAGGATGAGAAAGGCGTTCCGTGTATGTTTCACCGGCGACTTCGATTTCACCTTGTTTCGAAGTCCTTTGACCCGCGCTGCAGGCAACGCGTTTGGAACGTGCGACATAACGCTACCTTGTAGCGATAAATTAGAGCTCGTGAGCTCGTGCCGCGTTTACGGACTGTTTGACGTTTTTGCGGACACGCTTCCTCGTATGGTATTCAACCTGTTCCGCGTCGAGAGAAAAGTAAACGTTTTGGCATTTTACGCTCCGGCGTGCTCCAAAGCGCGAACATTTACATCGTGAGATATTCAACGCGTCGAGCGTGTCGTGCACGTCGCTGGCATTACACCTGCCGTCTGTCCGAGTTGCGGATGATCGGCGCGTCATAGGTATTAATAATACTTTATATAAGAATTCTTTATGTAATAATTCTCTGATCGCGACTACTGTTCTTCTTTTTTATAGAAAAGCGAAGGAAGGAGAAACGCGAGCGAGCAGTGCGAAACCGTCGGACGATATCGATGTATGGTAGCAAAGTGCTCTCTTCGAGATGTTCCCAATGAGAGAATGTCCCGTTTCTTTCAACTGTACATAATATGCATATTACACGGTCATCTGTTCGCCAACTTGTACTTTTCTTCCTCTCACCTATAGTATTCGCCAGGTAGCATCGTCCTTCAAACTCGAACGTTCACTCTCGTAAAGCAACTTTCCACCATCACGCTCGGCTCGTGTATTAATTTCTGTGCAAACTCGACGAGAGGAGACGCGAGATCCCCTCCGTCGACTCACTACGATTACTCTCGGCTACGCGACACGTGACACGCGATCGGAACGACATGGCGAAACCAGTCAGAATCGCCCGCCAGATTCGCCGAGCTTGAACGTAGATCTAGATCCGACGATGTCGCGCGCTCCGACAGCGACCAAGAGGAAAAAGTAATCGTCTTTCGCTTTTATTACTCGTCGCGGTTTAATAAGAAAGTCCAACCTCTTTCTCGTCGATTCCGATAAAACACGATACAGGGTGACTCACGCTAAGAGCCGGAGACGTCCGAAGCAAGCGAGTCTAACGATAAAAGAACGCGACGCGGACGAAAACGTAACGGTAGGTAGCCTTAGCCATCGGCAAGAAAGGAACAAGAACTGTGCGCAACGAACTTCGTGGTAGCCTCGTGGTCTCTCGTGGTCTCTCGTGGTCTCTCGTGGTCTCTCGTGGAAACCGGGAAAAGAGGAGCGTGGCAACAGAGAGAAAGGACAAAAAATCGGTTCCTTGGGGCTGCTCGCAATTAGAAGATCCAACGAGAGAGCCGGCGGCGACAGACAACCGACGCGTGTAAAAGGATTTTTGCGAGCGAGCCGCGTTTCTAAACGACCGTTAGAAAGATCATGGAAAGAACGCACGGCTCGCGGAACGCTCTATATCCTTTAAGGCGTTTTGTCGCGATCGGCGCGTTTGTCACGGCTATGCTTTGCCGAGCGAGAGGAATTATCTGCTCTCTAGCGATGCAGCAATTATCACAGGTTATGCCGGCGACGCTGTTTCCATGCCTCCGTTTCAAGAGGCTATCGAACTGGTCTCTTCACCCGCTTGTAGTTGCGTTAACGTTCGGACGCTCGTTCCTACGAAAGAGGATGATTTAATTACCGCGTTTGCTCGTCCTACGAACACACCAAACATTTATCGCGGAGAACGATCGAAAGCAATTTCAGCTTGGAGATGGGCGAGCAATTTTTTTCTAACAATAACGTTTCATCGCAGAGTGAATCGTCGAGGAAAATACGTCTTATCTTCGCGTCGCGCTAATATCCCGACGCTTGTCTGCGTACCGCGATCTAGCAATTTGCTAGGATCTAGCTAGGAACGGGCGGGACCGCGAAACGAATTTATCTCGCGTAATTTTTCTTTTTTTTTCTTTTTTTTTTGTGCGATTAGCGACGGGAGAAACAAACAGGAATATTTTTATACGATACACGGTCGTGGCGAGCGAAAGAAAAGCGTTTAAGCGCGATAGCGAGGTCTCGTAGCGCGATATTCAAAGTACCATGAAGCCAGCTGTTCATCACCTGGCTCGTTACAAGGATATTAAGCGTATCTCTTAATTTGCGAAGAAACACGAGGCACCTTGAAAGTCTTCTTCAAGAACGCGTTATTCGCCGGCGTTATAACTCACGGCGGAACGCGTTGAAAGGAAAGTTTTAACGACTGCATCAGCTGCATGTGGAAACACCGAGGAAAGAGTCTCGTTGTACTTCCGACGGTTAGATGCTATGTTATTCCATGTCGTTGCGAAGAACTGGCGAGTCTCGTATCGAACTCGAAATCTTGTTTCATTTTTTCGTATCCGTGGCGACTCTCCTACGCTCGCCATTGGAGAAATTCGCTCGATCCGGTTTAAGGACGATTTTCACGAACGGTCGTCCGTTTCTCTGAGGCTTAGCGTTTCCGATTAATCGTCTGAATTTTTAACCGACGACGAGCGGCTTACCAAACTCTGCGTACGTCTTCGCGGTTAACCGTTACGATGTGTCTGGACTACGAATCTTTGTACGTTTACGCGAAGTTTAAAGATGCAAAAAATGGACAGGATGCGCACGATATACGAGACGCTAAAAAGTGTTCAAAGCGGAGCACTCGTTATAATCTTTAACAGGCGAAACGAATCTCTGGCCGTTTCGTTCCTATTTCTTTGGTCGCGTCCATAAAAATGTAGATTCGCGATCTAATCGCGAACACACGGATCTGCATAAACGCGCGCGCGCTCTGATAACTAGACAAGCTAGAAAATAAGACATAACTCTGAGAAGCTAGAAAATAAGCCGTCGTCGCGACGATCCCTGTACGACTTGGAGACAAATCGACGGTTTCTACGGTTCGTTGAAGAGTCGAACGTGCGTGTTTTGTTGCCGCATCCGATGAACACCGGCTCCGAAATACTCCACGAACGCGCTCGATACACCGTAAAAGAGATCTAAGCGGTGGTCATCGAACCCGAGTATCGCGTTCTCCGCCGAGCGAATCCTCGATCGAATCGCGCGTATCTGCGAACGCCGTAATAATTGAAAGATTCAATTCGATCAATAACGCTATTCATCGCGCGGTTATAATGGATTGGAAAGGTACGAAGGTTAAGAAAGTGGGTTCCGCATGAACTATCCGGCGGTAAACCATATTCAGCGAACGTACCTTCTGTGCTTCTTTCGCGGGACTGGATAAAATCAACTGGCCGTTTCGCTGATCGTATCGTTGCCAGAAGGTGAGAAACAGATCTTGTGTAATAATACTTCAAGGCGAGAGATAATAGGACGGTCGTGGAACACAATTAGTGTGTCTAATCTTAGGTCTTATGCGAGAATCGTTTGAAAATGAGAGGAAAAAAAAAAGAGGAAAAAGAAAAAAAAGGAAAAAGTCGAGACACGATCGAGACGCGAGATCGAGACGAATGTTCGACTATTTCGTAAAAGGTTGGCTCGGCTATGCTCGTTCTCGCGTCGGAATCGCGTCTCATTGTAATAAGATTGGTGTCGCGTGGTTTACGAGAATGATCCAAGATATCGGGATTATCGAAGGTGTTGGAGGATGAAAAGGATCGTTGATTATTCCAATTGAAGATCGTAGGAGAGAGGCATGAGTCACGTTCGGCGATTCCTTTATAGCAGAGGAATGTTTTTAGCTCGATGTCGTGGGAAGAAGTGAGTTTTTTTATTCCATTATCCTAGTCGAAGATCGTAGAGGAAAAATATCGGCCATATTTTTGGTTCTTTATCGAGGAAAGAGTTGTAGATTTAACGTGTCGATTAATATTACTGAAATTGTTTTTTTCCTTTTTATTTATTAGGTTGTCCGCAAGGTTTCTTTCCTTTTGTAAGGATACAATAGATGCACAATCTTTTTTCGTTTTATATTATTTTATTCGATCGTGTACGATCCATTTCGTTCTATTTCTATTATTACGATCGTACGCGATTCGATGAAAATAATATAGAACAGAGAACGTCGTGCGTTCGTTATTTCCTTACAAGACGAAAGAAACTTTTCGGACAACCTAATAGCTTCGGGATTAGGTGTACGTCTTTGCCGTTCTCTCGAGTATTTCAAGAATATTAAAATAATCGTCCATTCTTCTAAATTTCCGAGGATTAGTCAGCTGTCTTTAAAAGGCTGCTATCGGTAGCACAATAGGTGAGATACGAGAGATCGTTGCTTTTCAACGTACGTATTTACGTATGAAAATTAGGATGGTGGACGATCTTGAACCTAAAGTTGTAAACGTTGTTTCCCATGTTTCTAACGGTTGTCTCTATTCCGGAGCATAACGTCCATTTAGTCCTCTTATCAAGTATAATAACTTCGTTTAGTAAAGTTATAGTATTTTCTCTACCGTTCGCATTCTTAGACTTTTTTTCGTCCATTACTGCGTATTAACGCAGCGTTTTCGTTACGGGCAGTCATAATATTACCTTTCCTTCTTGTTTATTTTTTACTTTCATACCATCTACTCGAACGACAAAATATTGAGCATTAAGCAGCCAAAGATCCTCGATAAGGTAACGATTTCGTAAATAAGTACGCTTTTAATAACTTCTCTTCGGGTGTCAATTATATAGTGGTTCTTGATTAAACTGGCTCGACTTGTTCCGAAATAAGCTTGTTAATCGATGTCTCGTTCTGTAATATTGCGCGTGTGAATATACTAGCATATCGAAACGACTTCTTTTCGTGGATCCGTAAGTGCAGTTCGAATGTATCGTCGATCGATGAATCGATGCCTTTTGCGCTTCTTTGTAACGGGAAAATATTCATCGAATCGATCAATCTATTTAGCGAGAGACTGTCGATTTCCGTAGCCGATAGAAGAAAAATATATTCGCAATTTGTTTCAGTATCAAGTTCGTTTGTACAAAAAGTGGCCTGGCGGAATATCAGCAGAGATTTCCTTGACTTATGCTATAGGTCAACCATGTACGCTATTATTCTTTGTCTAAAGTGGATTGCTAGCTCAAGGCCATTTCACCGTCTGTGAACACGACACGAGTGACTCTTTCTTTTATAAACTGGTTACACACTCCAATTGTGCCTGGATATTGCGCTTTTTGTTTGTTTCGAACGTACACGCGGAAAACAAAATTTTCAAACGGGGTGGGGAAATTACTTTCGAACAATATCGAGAGTAACGAAAGACAACAACGTAACCTAATAACGTTTCAGTACGTTCTGATATATGTACGTAACAGCATTATTATATTATAAATTTTTCTCCGGAGAAACTTAATTGGCCATACGATATCGAACAAATTGCGCTGCATTAAATAATCTGCTATCAGTTCGAGGGCAATTACCTTGTTACAAAGTATATGTACGTGTATAAGACTGTACGGATGATCATGGCGCGATAACAGAAATTTTTAATACGTCTGAGAATTGCAGCACGAAAATTAAAAGTTTCCGATCGAAGATTAAGAACGGGCCGAAAAACGATACTCCGATGTTAAGATTGCGAAAACAAGTTTGCGATTTACGATATATTTTCCACGCTTTTATTTTAATTTAATACGGCGTCTCGAAATCTGATCTGTCTCGCGCGTTATAAAAATATCGTCTCTGACAACCGGTGATGAATTACCGACACCTCGGAGAATATGTTAATATAAGTAAATTACGTTGCATCGTATAATAAATTATATCGCGCGTTTCGTACGATTGCTTGTTTGTTTCAGCGCGATGGCCAGCCCGCTGTCTCGTTATTATGCCACCTCAAGTTTTCGCAGATATTCGCCTCTCGATTACCATTTCTCAAGACCACCTCTACGAATACAGACAGAAGCCTCGAACAGGCGCGGAAAAATTCGCGGCAACTCGCAAGCACCGACCCCCGACGCGTTAACGTACGCAGAAATCATCGTCTTAAACTCGTATAACATGGCCCCACGATCGCCTCGTAAACCAGGCAACGAAGACCTAACGCGGACACGTCGCAGCAAAAACGTCGTAAACAAGCGCTTAATCCCCTGGCAGAAGTCGGAATAATTTGGAAAACGGGTCCTACAACCGTCGCCTCTCGTAAACGTATCCGGATCGATCGCGAAATTGAGACCACGTCGCCCTGGAACGCCGAAACCAGCTAATTTGAACGGTGTAATCCGGTTGTGATCGTGACCGCCGTGGTTTCCGTGACGTTTTCGACGGAAATGACATCGACGGTGGCCGGATACTTGGGCCCGTTGAATTATCTCTTCTCGTTACAGCCAGCCCCTGTCGAAAACGTACTCGGATAATTGGCGAGCTCGCGAGCCCGATATCCGGCTGGATACACGAAATCCTCGGCCATTCTGACCCCATTACCCGCCCGTCATCCTCGTCCGCTCCTCCTTTTTTCGACACTTTACGCGTGCCTCGACAGGTCGACTCAATTTTCGACCGGTCGTTTCTTTCGGGCCCGTTTCACCTCGATCTCGTTTCGACGGATGACGTGCCGCGAGATCGTGCGAAGATATTTTTGCCCGTCCGTTTCCAACCGATTATCTTTCCGTGCGTTTCTTTCTCGCAGACGATGGCGATGTTACACGTTCCAACACGTAGCGAGATCGTTTGACGTAGTACGAAACGCGTACCCGCGTATAAAGTATCAACAGCGACTTCGCCGTTAGATTTCATTGGGATATTACGATTATACATACATACATACATACATATATATATATATATATATATATGTATGGGAAATTAAATAGGATAAATGGGACGAAGCTCGTCGGCGCGTGTAAGAGCGGCGGACAAGGAAGCGTGCCGCGGACACTCGGAGAAGTTTGACAATTTTGAAGTACAGTAACGTGTTGCGCGTCTGGGAACAAGCTCGTAACACGGTGCTGAACGAATTCGATTTGATTACGAGTTTACGATTTTTATCCAGGTACCGGAGAGACCAGATGTATAGCGATGCGCGCGAGGAAAGTTGGTGAAGATCCAGATGATCTCATAGGAGCGTAAAAATTTCTCAGCTCGAGAGGTCGCCGGGCAACCGACGATACCGTTAACCAGCTTCAATAGGAAAAGCAGATCCGCTAAAGTTCTTCGAGAGTCAAGCGATTTAAGGTTAAGCTGACTCATGATCGGATTGCAATTACGATCCGCGAAAACCGTTCCACGACTCGATTATAAAATTCCACGGTATTTCTTACATCTGTATATATATATATATATATACATACATACATATATATACATATATATATATATATATATATATATATATATATATACAGCTTCGTTGAAATTTGTAAAACTTCGACAAGCGTTTCGATAGTTTCGAACAAGCGGATTCGTGTACGCCATAGTTTCGATTCGAGTGACCGCGATACGAGCATTCCATGTAAAAATGAAAGAACTTATTTCTGCAGTTAGTGTCACGAAAATCGCGCAAGGGTGGTTAAATTGCAGGGGCTCGAGGCGAATAAAAATGTAATACCGGCGATCTTTCACGAACGAGCGTTGCTTATTGCGGCAACAGGCAAACGGAAGATTGGCCTGCCGGTAACTCGGTAACTCAGCTAAATGTCAAGGATAGTTTGAATTATTCTTTTGCTTTTTGCGTCGCGGCGCCGCGAACGAGTAAACTTTTCTACGCTGTGAACCCTACGATCGACCAGTGATATTCATTGATATTTTCCACGCGAAACAATCGCACGATCGCCCCGTTGCGAGTCGAATAGCCAACGTTCTATAAGCTGTTCTTGTCATACTACCAGCGTGTAAACGTCGATCACCGAGAGTGCTTTGATAAATTGAGTTTAGACGTTCTCTAATTGCAGCGTCGAGCAACGCGATCTGTTCGCGATATTTCTCTAATTTACCGCCTTGTTTGTACACGCGGTTCTCCGCTTTCGAAAAGTATGCACGTACCTCTCTACCTACGAGTAGTAGCGCTCGAAGACACGAAATTTATTCGAACGTCCCCGCGAAAATATATATATACATATATATATATATATATAAATTACGTAGGAATGCAGATAAACGCAAAGTCACGCGACGCTCGCATTCAACGCAACGTCGAAGACTCGTTTTTCCAGGCGTCGTTTTGCGCAATGCGATCTAGTTCCGTGGGCGACGATAGGAAAGCGGAGGTGGAACGACCCTAAAGTTTCAACAACGATCGTTCGCTACGATCGGCCCGAGGCGAGTCGGCCATGATCGAATCGTGAATCTCACCGCGCGGTTTCGCAACGATTTCACGATGCAAAAAATCTCGAACGGAGAAACGGACGACGAAATCGAATAACGAGAAGCCATAAGCATCGCCGGTTCCGCGAATTCGCCGCCTTTTTGCACACGCAGCGACACCTGTTTTCGCTTTTCTTGCCGATCGATCGCAGAGGCGACTTCCCGTTTCTCGGTGTGCCGTACTTTGTTTTCTCTCGTTTCGAGTTTTGCGAGCAAAATTTTTCTCTGCAATAAGTAATTAGACGATAGTTAGCAAAGTGGAAACAGCTCGTGATTTTATCAGTTTATCGAACCTCTCCGCACCTTTTTCTCCTTTTTCTCATTCGTATCTTTCCCATTCGCTTTATTTGTATCTTATTTGATGCTCTTTGCACCTTTGTCCTTCGCGTTACAACACGACGATAGATCCATCCGATACAGAAGTTACTAATACGCGCATACACACAGATAAATTACCCGCTGCGACCTAAAACTTTCTTTTGTCCGCTACCGTACATCTAATCGCTTTGATCTGTTCGCATTTACGACCATTACAGCTACTTCCTGTCGTAATCTTGATTCATTCCACGAAACTATCCCGTATCTCTTAGGAATGTATCGCACCATAAATATCTTTACTAAATGCCATCGTCTGATGTGTACAAATTATCGGCACGCTAATCTAACGGCGTGCGATTCTTTTTTTTTCCAATTCCACGCACGAATACAATAAAATCGGCGCAACCGGTTAACGTCGTTGTATTTTCTTCTCTTCCCTCTTTTCCGTTTCTTTCTTTTTCTTTTTCATTTTTTCTTTTTTGGTTTTCCTTTTTCGTTTTTGGTTATTACCGCGTTTTCAATCACCGTGGTTGCTTCATCGGTGCAACGGTGGAATTTTAATTACGTTGTAGTAAAGCAAGATTGATGCCACCGCGTACTAGATGAAATACAAAACACGTTGAGTAATAAACGCACGGTGATAATAAGCGCATGAAAGACAGCGAGAGTTTGATCGTGCAATATGATGATCATTACGCTGACATTCCTCTGGCTCGAATTAATGAAGCGGAGACACTTGACGATTATATACTGTTGCTTGTGATAGATCACCGGCAACACGAGCGTAGTACGCATTGTGCTGAACTTGTGATACATTCGATGCGTAGTCGTAAATACAATTTCGATTGCGATAGCCTGCGAGCTATTTGCAACGAGAGGAAGCACGAATCTGTGTCACAGCCCAAATTGTCCAGTTACGTTCGCCACAGTCCCGATCTTTAACGCGACAAGTACAACATTTTTGCCGACTTTTTGCTTCTATTCTCGTCTTACGATCAAACAGAAGAAGAATGACGTAGAATACGAAGGAAATATTCAATTCGAAAAAAGTATCAAATATCAAAAGTGGAAATTAAAAATGGCTGACAAATCGACAAAGCTTTATCGGAAGCCAGAGACGTGTAATTATTAAGATTTGTCCAAGATCCAATTATTAAGATTTTGTAACCATCGCTACGAGGAATATTTCGAATATCTCGGAGGGGATGAAAATACATTTCCAAGAATAATCATTTTCTATAGACAGAAATAAAGTTGAGCGATGGACAAGGATGTGTCTGTTCGCTGGTATTTCGCTTTTTATCCGCGATGCAATCTCGCAAAATCGCTAATAATAAACCGCCTTATATAGGAAGTCGAGAAATGCCTTGAAAAACCTTGTAACACGCGTCTGATTAGAATTTTCTATCGATTGGAAGACTCGTGCGTGCATCGGACAACGGATAATCGTAAAACACTTCGTTGGAACGATGATATAACAACTTCTTAACGCACATGCCCATGTTTGTTACAGTTGCGTAAATCATCCCGTATGTCTTATAAAACGCATTCCATCGTAAACTTTTCTACGGCAAACGTTCAAACGCTTTTATCGGCCAATATAATATCGAGTTTAGTACCTAAACCGCTCGATTCGTCGCTTCCTTCGTACACCGAACATGGAACGGGTCCGTGTTTTCCTTTCCGAAAACTTTGCCAGCTATTATTTATTATCTCTCGCCTAACTTATCGTTGCGCAAACCAGAACGTTGTAGAGCATTAATCAAAATGATACATCGTGTTTCGTACATGATATACTCGCGTCGAGCAAAAATGACATCACGTCCCGAAAAAGAGTGTTGGCAATTTCGACAGGGCAGATCGTTCGTTAGATACTCGCGAGGATTAATGATAGCAGCGATTCGGCAAGTTCATTTTCTGTAGGACCGTGCGTTGTACCAAAAATAACGGAGACCCTTGGACCGACGGAGAAAGCGTAATACTCTTAGCGACGTCCGGCTATCGATCTACTTCGGGATCGATCGATTCTTACCAACCCCCGATGTTCCGCTCCGGCGTAAGCGTGTACTCGCGTACGTGATCATAGATAAAGATCCACTTTCGCCATCTGCGGTAACGGGATAAAATTCGTCGTGGCGATAGCGGCAGTGACGACAGGACAAAAGCGAATCGATGAAACGAGGAATTTCATTCGATCTGTTCTTCTCTTTTTTTTCTTTTTTTATTTATTTAGATATAAATTGTCTTCTCGAAACTCGCTTTAGAGAGCAAATCGAATTTCTAACAAATTTATAATTACGTTTTGGACAAGAACGTACAGATAGATAGGCGATTCTGACCGTAGAAATTTGTATCTTCGTATCTCGTGTAAATTATATTTTGGTCTGGTCGAGGAACGATTTATTATTGTCAGGAAATATTTTTATCGTAAACGGCAGCAGTGATGGAAATTCTAGACGTTTAAGAACTTGTAAAAGCTTGGCAAGCTAAAGTGCCAATACCGAAAATCCTCGTAACCATATTAGCAGGTTGATCTCCGCTTTGCCTAAAAATTGCTCTTTATTATCGGGCTCTAGAATCGATAAAGATCGCAAGGCTCCGCCACGATCCGCAAAGCTGCCGCGCGATCGCTCCTCCGTGAACGCGGATGATCTATCGCGATTCCAGGCCTCGGTTTCGCAACGCGGATCGACCGTTCCGTCCTCGGACATCCGGGTGGCGAGCGGCCCTCGATCAATTGTTATACGCCGTGGCTGGCATTTAGCCGCGCGACTCGCGTCTGCACTGTTGCCGCATTAATTTGGTACGGTGCGTTGCTGTAGGATAGCTCGCGGAAAAGAAGTTGCGCAAGCCTATGCCGCTCATGCCTCGTACCACCGGCGCAGCGCCTATACAGGCTGATCCTAGCGATTGGGCCATGTATATCTAGCTCTATGAATATTCGTTCCGACTGGAGTTACTGGAGTTAAAAAATGAAAGAAACGTATCGCGCATCCATCGGATGGTTTGCAACGTAAAACATTCACCGATATTATTTTCGTGGGAAATATTGAATTTAGGATTTCCAATAGATAAAACGAATCCCCGTTCGAGTTCCACCGACTACTTGTTCGATGCATAAAAATCCGTAGTCTGATAATAACGACGAATCTCATGCTCCTTTTCGAAGAGGCGAATAAACGATCGCCTCTAGATCAGAGGAGAACGAAACGGTCGTAGACCCGGTTATTAGAATCTCGCTATACACACGATATTCATGCGCAACGTCCCCGGTCTTTACGTTCTCCCTTCTCTGTTTCACAGTATGCCTGTCTGTCTTCTAGTTTCTCCATCCTTATTCCATCTCTGTCTGAGGCACGGTTTCTACTTCGTTCAGAGATTCAAGGGAGTCGATCTGCGTCGATCGTGCTCTCTGTTTCTATCCCACTGTCTCCAAGAGTGTATGGCTGATCGTTGCGCCGGCTAGCTTCGCTACGCTGAATTTATACACGGCCACGGTGCGTTCCCACGCCTAGAACATGCGAAAGAACACCAGCTCTTCGGCCTAATGCCCGCGTTGATGCCGATCCTATTCCGCTGGCCCGTCGCCTAAGAAAACGCGGAAAATCTGGGACACGGCGTCGCGGTATGCGCCATTGTCCCGCGATTTTATGGGATTCGATCTCTGGGTGCACCAAATCGACAGCCCGATGAATTCTTACGTTTCGTACTTTATATTTTTATATCGCGATCTTTCGAAAATTTCGTTACTACGTTTAGATGTAAAATAGATTGGCAAAATTTACCATTTCGTTTGAGCGGACGTTGAAACTTTGTCCAAATAAACGGTATTCGTATAAACAAAGTTCTATTGTATAAAAAAAAAAAAAAAAAAAAAAAAAAAAAAAAAAAAAAAAAAAAAAAAAAAAAAAAAATAAAGAAATAAATAAATACCGAAAATACTAGAAATATTGGACGGAGTATTCCGACAGAGGGCAAATAGATTCCACCGACTGACCAAAATTTCGATTCCATTTTCCAGGTGATTCCCCGAACTCGAGGATGCGGTGGGCAAGGAGACACGCCAGCTACCATCACTGAAATCCACCTTCCACCGCCTGAAACCCGCAACTGCCAGCCTAATAAGGCCACCTCGAGTCCGATCCAAAAACAAAAACCACCACGAGGACGAACTACCAAACCTACTCCATGGATCTAACGGAGGCATTCGCCCCAGGAGGGGGTGGGGAAGATCTGCCAAAGACCGATTTCTTCGACTTCGTCGTCTCTCCGCCACCGCACTGTGCCTCCACGGACGGCGTGTCCGACGAAGAAAGCTTCCTCCATCGTACCACCTGCAGAAGCATCGGCTACCTTCAGCAAGGTCACGAGGAACACGAAACTAATCGCGAATTGCACGGCTCGCCGTTCATCAAAGAAACCAACAACAACACTCTGACAGCACTACCCCCAGTCTCGACGATTACTGGCTCCCTCAGCCACCATCACCATCATCATCACGTGAGGACGCACCATAGCGCCTGTAACGTTCAACAGAGCAACGAACAAACACCGATGGATCAATCGGATTGTGATTATTGGGGCACGGATGAGAGCAAGGAGCAGACCTGTAATATACTCTTGGAAGACCTGAACAAGTACTGTTGGTCGGCCCACGCTAATGCTCAGAGCCACGGGAATGATAACGTGAGCGTTCATCAAGGTTCTAACGAACATCATCAAGGAGTAGGTCGAGGATGCTCAGCCAACGACAGACAAAATACCGACGGCGCGATTTACACGTTGACCGTGTTGAACAACGAAGCCAACTCTATGGATGCACTGGATTGTTGCAAGAGTCCAGCGCCCACGTCCAGCGATTCTTGGTCTCTGCGACCCAATCTAGACCTGGACGCTATACTGAGCATGGAACCTGCGTCTACCGAACAGGAACACGATCAGACCAGTGGTGTGACCGAAGTGTCGCGGACAGTCAACGACAGGTTTCATCCGGATCGTTTCTCCGTTGCATCCTCCCAATACGCTACAGACGACAGCGGATTTGTCGAAAGTAAGGAGTTGTGCGGCCGAGGATCCTCCAGTGGTGGCAATTGCACAGGAGGCGATAATAACAACGATTGGAAGCTTTCTGATCAGAATCTGCAGGAAGCTGCGGCCGCAGCTGCAGCTGCTGTCGCGGTCGGAGCAGGCGACTCGGCAGAGAGTCTTCTAAGAAGCGCTCTCCAAGGAAAATTGTACACAGGTCCGACTCAAGTAGTTTCGTCTTCCTCGCCGTCTACTCAAGGATCCACTATATCCATGCCTGTGACGAGCAACGCTGGGTTGCAGATTGTATCTGACCAACAACCGCAGCAACAGCAACAACAGCCTCAACAGCAGCAGCCGCAGCAACAACAGCAGGACGAATCTATGCATACCTGCACCGACGAAGATCTGTTGCTGTCTCAGTTAGACCAAACGACTTATCGCCCCGGTGATTACGAGAAGCTGAAGAGCATAGCTAACGAAGTGGTAGAGTCGTACTGCAGTTTGGAGCCCGTTTGCAACGTGTCTGCGACGACAACGGTTATGTACACGCTGGATCCAACCAGTGGGAGTCTGGGAACGATAACTCTTCCCGCCGATCTGGGCCAAGTTAGCACGGTTACAGTAGTAACAGCAGCTCAACAGGATGTTCTACAGCAACAAGCTGCTCCTCGAACCGAGGTGGAGCAACAGCAGTCCACCAACCAGCTTCAAATAGCTCCGTCCAGAGTGGTTACAACTAAAGCTCCCAAAAAGTACTGTCGACGTACCAACAGAAACAGCAGCAACTCGAACGCAGCCAGCAACGGTAGCAGTGGTTCGGAGACCGGTGGAAGCACCAGTGGAACGCAGCAAGGCGCTTCTGGCGGTTCTCCGGGCAGCGTTCAACGCAAGGAACGTTCGTTGCACTATTGCAGTATCTGTAGCAAAGGCTTCAAGGACAAATACAGCGTCAACGTTCACATCAGAACTCATACCGGCGAGAAGCCTTTCGCCTGCTCCTTGTGTGGCAAGAGTTTCCGACAGAAGGCGCACTTGGCAAAGCACTATCAGACCCACGTGACGCAGAAGCCCAGTGTCCAGCAGCAAGCAACCGGCAGTAGCACCAGCAACAGCGGGAACAGCGGGAATCCCAGTCCATCTGGCGAAACGAGTAGCTCGACGACGAGCAGCGTGACAAATAGGAGTCAACCGCACCAAGTGTCTGTCGATCCAGCGGGGACCGCCTGTAATCCACCCAGTTAGTTGCATCGGGAGGACCAGACGGCCCACACCCGGTTCCCAGTGTCCAGTTGGACGCGTTCGATCGTTGCTACTCCATTCTCTATTCCCGGTGGCACGGTGCGGATTTTGCACGACGGTGATGGTCAACGAAGGATACACCGTGCGAGTCTTCCTCTATTACTTTTTACTTCTACGTATCATCTCTCCTTCTGTCTCTTTAACTCTTGCTCTTCCCTATCCTCGTTTCTCTGTCTCTCTCTGTTTCTTCATACTCTCCGATTAGGATCTTCGTTCACTCGGAGAGACCGCGCGGGAATGATTTACGACCAGACAGGTCGCGGAACCCCCGACACAGAGCGAACCATGACCAAGGATCGCGAGATCGGCCAACGTCCGTGGACTAATTTTTCGACAGGCGTCTCGCGATCTCGTCTTAGAGAGATTTCCCGCTGATTGGGAGAACGATCCGGGATATTTATTCGAGTTGCACGCGGCGGTGCTCACGAGTTACGCCAGAAAGCGCGAACTGGTAACCACCGGTAGCTGATCCCCGTGAACGCACGGGCTTCAGCGAGCTACGCCGCGGAACGCTCCCTCGAACGCTTTCCTTTCTAGGCGTTTCCGATATCGCGTGTGGTCGTTGGAAGAGATACAGCGATGTCGTAAATTTGGAGAGAAATCGAAGTTTATGGATTTCGAGAACCGAGCAATCTGAGACGTTTTGAGAGACTGTTCGAGGACAATTTGCGAGAGGATCATCTAGAGCTTCGTTTAGGGTCGAGCGATGTCAACTCGTTGTCAGTAGTAGTTCTTCCTCCGCCGCGTATTTTCAAAGATTTGTTTTCTTAAAGAGGCGACTGCGTCTATGGTAGAATCTAGTTCATCCTTATTTCGTTTGTACGGACAAGCTAACGTTCAACTTCGAATAAAAACTCATAGCCGAGATTGTGCATCGAAACTAAGCTTAACTTGCGTTGTAGGGACGCGAATTTTTATAATCGACACGTGTAACCATTTGCGTTATGATCACGTTATGCTTGTTAACCATTAACTTATTCCGAATTTGTATTCTGCGAGCTCGGATTTCATCACACTGTCGGATCTAATAACGACGATCGAAGAAGACTAGGATAATTTAAAACAAAGGTGGTTCTGTGATCGATGGATTTATCATCCAGCAAGCCCGGGCTTTATAACACGTCGTTAAATTTAACAACGATGATTGCCTTTGAGAACCATGCGTCGGTACCATCGTCTAACCGAATCTAACGTTTCATTTTACGACCTCGCTGTATCTCTTGCAGCCACTGTGCCCTTGTCTCACGCGTAACAGCGTTTTCTTAATCGAATGCCGTCCTTAGAATCGCGATCGAATCGCGTGCCGTGAATTTCTCCGCGGGAGAACGAAGCTTCTGACGACTTCCATAGCTGTTCCTATCGCCGATATAAATTTCTGGATATTTTATTCGATTTCTCTGACGAATACGATCTGCGAATAATAGCGCGCGCGCTTGGAAACTTGCATTGGTGATGCTCGTTACGAAGCGTGTTATTCCCGTCGATAAGTTCACGATGATTAGGTTAAGCAGGCGAGCATAGATCGCCCTTTATTTTTTTATTCTCATAATTAATTATTCCTCGTTCGATATCGATTGATCCAGGTCGCTTAACGCGTCTTAAAAGAAACGGTAGAGAAAAAAAAAAGAAAGAAATGACGGGAAATATATAAAGTACAGAAGCGAAGAGGAAAAGGGAGACGAATAAACGTATGAAAGCGCGAGAAAGAGAGAACGTTGAAGAATTGAAGTAACGTAGTGGGTGGAGGGGGAAGTCTGCTAAACGATCTTGAGCGATCAATTGATTTCAAACGAGCTATAGTCGAATCGTCGATCGACGGTGGTTGAACGCGAAACGATTCGGTGAAATTGTTGTTCCTAAAACGACTTGTTTGCTGTTTCAAACGAGAAAAATAAGAAAAATAAGAAAAACGACCACGTCGACGATGATCGTACACGATGATCGTACACGATGATCGATATTTAAATTACCGCTACGAGATATTAACGTTGAAGATATTTTACAGAGAAGATTCTTTTTCTTCTTCTTTTTATTCTCCTCCTTCTTCTACTTTCTTTCTCGCCTCTTTTCTTTCCGTCATCTTTTGTTTTTCTTTTTTTTATATATATATATATGTATACACACAGAGACATATAGTAGACTATAGCGGATGTAACGTAGAAATCGGTAAGTATCAGAGTATCGAGAGAGAGATATATAAGAGTTTAGAAGTAATTAGTAGCACGAGCTGTGATTTAGATACATACTCAACGCGCGAGGCCACACTCGTCCCTGGTTTAACCTGGCGATCGCGTGTCCCGCCGTCTGTTATTCGTAAGAGAGTGAAAGCGAAACGTTCGACGCACGATTTTGCGAAGAATTTAACCTTCGAAACACTCTTAAAAGCCTGATCGGTTCACACGAGCCTCGTTCGGATCCCACGGAAATTCCCCTTTCAGCTCTGTAAAGCTTCAAAGCGCTCCTATCGCGAATTCTCAGCTATACAAATACGCCGCACTCGTTTGATTCGTTCGATGAATGTTCGAACACGAAGCTGCTGCCTCTGACATTTCTTTTCTTTCGCGGTTATTTTATTTGACATTACGGCTAACCGACGAATAGTTTTTTCTCACTCGGCGATTTACTAATTCGTGGATCGAATCTGTTCGCTCTCTGTCAATACGTTTCTCGTTTAAACGTAAGAATCGCACTCTGTACAGAATCAATTGGCCCAAGACTGTTTATTCGTATCGAGTCGTAAATAACGTCGAGAACGATTCTTTCCGAAGCTTTATCTCTTTGCGATCGATGCACAGAAAATCATCGCGGAAAAATTCTCCGATCCACAACTCTAATCGACGATCGAAACCGTCGTCAAAGTATGCCACGCGAAGGAGCAAAGAATCGAAGACGGCAAACGAAAAGAAAATATTTCAGAAAGTGGAACGAATCACGAATTCGTTCCGACTTACAGTTGATAGTCTCGATTAAGCAATTGATTTTGGACGAACAGTAGGGCAATTCTTACGCCGGTTCTTATCTCGATCCTCGTTACCAGTGGCTCGGACAGATAACTCCGAAAGAAAAGACAGGAAGAACAGGCTCAGCCTATCAAGCAGACTTTTCAGCTGGAAACTGCCTTTGACCTTTCAACGATCGTTTCCCACGACTAGATTTCCCTGCCGAATCGTTAAGCGGCCAAGCAATTAACGACCGTTTAATCGGCGCGGTTCCCTTGGTGTTCAAAGTAGCGTTGCTCATTGTCCTTTCGCGCTCACAGCCGTAAATCCTGTTCACTACCACGATGAGATATAAGCTCTTGTCTAATTTATATTTCAGAGCCTCTTTATTTTGTAATAATTCGTAGAGTAATTTTTACTTGGCTATTTATTGTAATGGTAATCGATCATTGGTTGTTATCTAGTTTTGCAGATTAAATAAAGTTTTAATACGAAACTATTACAAATTTCCAATTTCTTTCACTGTGTCAATTTTCTCGTTGGCTATATTTATATTCGTAAAGCAGATTTTATCGCCTGACCGTACATACAGCGACATAGGACGACGATAGCATTGTCGTTGCTGCGCTCTAGCTTTACGAATCTAGAGAAATCAATCGCGTCGAGATGAGAACGTTCGTGTAAACTATCGATACCGATCGTGTACCGATTTCTAGATGCAAAATATTTGCACGAGCAGCGAGAAGATTCAACACGCGAGCCGCTACGATTTGCCGAGCCACAGTTTCGAAATTTAGCGGTTCGGGCCATCGAACGATCGAGAAATTTTGTACCGATTAATCTTAATCGAACGATAACCGTTCGAAACGAATCAACACTTTGTTCGCGTTTCGGTTGACACTTTCTCTTGCTGCGTCCAAAGTACACGGTATTTTCTCGCTCTTCTATTATCGCATCGAAGACTAACAGTGTCTCGCGATATACGACGAACTTGATCGTTTCGTGCAAAGCTGTCGAAGCATAGGTGACTCGATAATCCCATCTGGTTGTATCGTGCGCGCGATACAACAGTTCGGTCAATTCGTCGGTAACTCGAAGAGAAAAAACAAAGAAGAATTCCTCGTAGCTGTTCGAATAAATAACAATAACCGGCGCAAGCGCGAAGAACTTGCCGTAATTGCAAGAACTCGTGTAATTTCTCGCTAAAAAATCTCCACGCGAAAGCTGCCAACCACCGAAGTGTGATATCCGTATGATTGGCTTCGAGTACGAATAACGTCTTTTAACTAAAGTAAGCAAGCAATAAAGCAGGATGACGTAAACTAGGCAAGAACTTACCGCTCATCCTGGTGTATATCGTCCTCCTTTTTCTCTGTCCTGCTCTCCCTATGAATATTCTCGGCGTGCATCTTTTTCTCTGGTTCTTACGCCATTGTGACGAGACGACGCGACGCCAGAAACGGGCTCCGTCTTCGTTCGTATCGCGTTTTATCTTCGCTCGTAAACTTCGATTTCCAATTAACGATGTGCCGTTCACGATCCAAGGACGAGACGGTGTGAATTTCTTCTTCGGCCGAGTTGGCGAACCGAGTTCACCGGATAGGAACATAGATTCCGCCGTACGGTCTATAGAATCCATTTGGAGTTTTCACTGTAGAAAAAGAGAGAGAGAGAGAGAGAGTGAGAGATTGAGAGAGTGAGAGATTTAATTGAGCTTTTCGTTGTAAAGAAGTCGATCAGGTTGGTGGCTAAAGGTAATGATCGTTCGAGGGGAAAATCAAGTGGGAAATTGTTGAACGCGCTTTAATGGAGCGATTTCAACCCTTTCGTTATGGGAACGTTAAAAGGGCAGCAGCTGTTGCGAAATAGAATTATACAAGACGCTGTCGTTGTTCGTTCGAATAATGGGAATGTATATGTTTTTCGTATTGCTTTTACGAAATTTATCTCGATAGCTCGAAGACGCGTTACCAAATTACTTGCGAATTGGCGAACGTAAGATCCCTGGATTTTAAATATTGGAAAGTACACGTTTAAATTGCCAGTATAGAGACCGGTTTATCAATTAATATAAATCAATCGTAGGCAAGTTTACAAACGACCAAACTGTGCCGTTAACGTTTGCCAACTGAAACGTATTGGACACGTTTGATATTTGAGCGAAATTCCGTCACATTTTCGTGACCGTTTGGCAACGTTTTCTCTCGCGAACGTCGATGAAATTTTTACGGGCCGATTCGCCGAAACATCGACTCCTAGAAACCGTATAGAAATCGTATCTGATCGAACAACGATACAATCGTTGCGCACGAAACACGGAATCGCAATCCTTCGGGGCACGAATTTCGGTATTAACGGAGAAAAGAAACTCGTTAACCTGAACGTGAAGTTGATATCATCATTGTGTATTAAGAAGGTAGGAAAAATGTATGACAGGTTATAGAAGTAAAATCGTTTGTACAGGATATTTGTTGCAGCGCGCGACGATAAAAGGTTCGCTACCTTTTAATGAAATCACCAGGCTATAAATCTAAATTACCTATTAAAAAACATGGCTATAACACATTTTACCATTTACCACGTGTACTACCGTATACGTTCGCTATTTAGATATCATTAGTCGTCTTAACGTTACAAGTCTTTCTAACGTTAGCACCATTCTTAATCTGATTTAATAGACATAATAATCGCAGTGGAAAATTTTGCATTGCCTGGCGAATTTTATCATTCTATCAACTACATAATAGTCTGCAGTCTTTTTATGGCGCACCGATGCAGTAGCAAAAAGTGTAATTACACTTTTTTTTTTTAATGGAATCCTATAATTTTTCTTTCGTAAATTCAATTTATTAAATTGATTCCCCGTATCATCCTGCGTACAAAAGATAATAATAGGCTTCTGATGTAGAAATGAACTTTCAAAGAAGCAAAGGTCAGCTGACTAACGGATACTGTACAACATATTTAGAGAAGCGACTATTGCGTTGGCGTTTACGATAAATAACGATGTCGTGAGAAGGAGATATCCAACGATATTGTTGCAGAATTTTATAGAATCACGACTTTTTCATTTTATGATTCGTTTGGACAGCTGGTCGTACGAAGCTTCGTATAATTTCAGCAACGACTTATTTTTATAATTTGCTAGGTTACCCAACAACTTCGTTTTGTAAATATCCAGTGCATTGACGATTAACGGATCCTCCTGTTTGGATCAATCGATTCGTGTCCTACAAAAATTTACGATCGCGACAGTCGATATTTTGTAAGAGACGTATATTCTAAATAAGATAACTTTGATTTCGAGATTATCGTACGGTACACATGAACCGCTTACCAGTAATTATAAACGCTCGGAAAATTAGTACTTCTCCTTGCCATTCTCGTTTTACAATTATTCAATTTTCGTTTCCTTTTTCGCAACCAGCTTAATAACCACTTTCATAATGTTTCACGAGGCCGACCATAAAAGATTTACATTTATTCTATATAATTTGAATGAATATTTCACGAAACTTTCTATTAATTACAGCAACAATAGCCTATTCACAAATCGATATTAGAATTACAAATCTACGAATTCTCGCTCCCTAAGTAAATAGAATAATAAATTTAAAAAGGCTGAAAATTTATTCACGATCATTCGTATGAGCGTAATGTTTTAGGTGAAACCACTTTTATGCGCGTGTACGTATTTCTTTCTTCAAAATATTCTATGCTGCAAGATCCAAGTATGTACTGAATCTTGTACGAGAAATCTTCACCTTCCAAATAAGTAAAATATCGACTTAGAAAAAGTTAGATTTCCATGGAAGATCATTGGCACGACTAAAATATTAACGAGATATCTGTAATAAATTTCTATCCTTTTTCAAAATTTACTTTATCCCGACCTTACAAGCAACCTGAACAAGCGTTCGCGGAGACCTGTTGCGAAACCTAGTTAATTTTCACGAAATTTACCTATCGTTTTAACAATTTCCCGTTACACGCCGCGTTTCACGGTGGCGAACGACTTTTATGAACTCTCGCCGACGTAAAGAAAAACCGTGATTTTTAGAAAATTTACCACGCCGTTTACGATCGTCGCTGTTTCGCAAACGACACTGTGCAAGAATTTCAACAAAGTCTTATGAATTCGAGCGCAACTTTCGAGGAATTCCCCGTCGTGCTTTTACGATTTCACGATCGATTCGATCCGACATTTTTACGAACTTACGTGAAATGTACACGATTTTAAAAATATTTATTCGCCGTCTTACTCTCTGTATCACGATCATTCGGTAAGCTTTTATAGGTTCGTACAGGAGACAATTTACGGCTCTGTCGAAATATACGTCGTAGTCCTGCTATTATCATTGCGTAATTTTATACCAACGATGAGTTGTTTGAACCATTAACCAAACAAGAAGAAAGAAACGAAAGAAAGAAAAAAGATCTTCAAACATATTTTTTCGCGCATCACATTCGCGTCGCGTTTTTTTCCTGTGGTTTCGAGTTAGTGGTACTAGCGGTTAGAACGGTCAGTTTCTACAAAACGTGCATTCTCCTTCTATCTTCATTCGCGGTTGGAAAATTAGACCAGCACGGTGAACTTGCAATTTTTCCTCGCACTTTCCTCGAGAGTCTCCGTAGCCTGAAGCCTCGGAACGTTGATCGAGGAACAGAGTTTCCAGATGTTCAGGATCACGCTCGTACGTGTTTCGCGAATCGTTCAGACTTCCGGCTATCACGCCGTACATATATGGTAGGCAATCTTCTCGAAGAATCGTTTGGAAAAGTTGCTTCTGTTGCAAAGGACGTCGCTCTATTTGTGGTCATTCCTCTTGCGGTCGCGGAAAACTGGTAGCGGTTGTGGTTAAGCGGGCGATTTGACGGATACTGCAAGACAATGTTATTCGCAGCGGCTCCGCTTGTGGTCATGAGATTAGTGCAACTTATACACGGGTTTTGGAATTGTTTCTCTTCGGATTGATTTTACGCAGGTAGATTTAGTTTCGTCGGCAGAATCGGCGCGAGCGATTTGTAGATTGCCAGTGTTGGTGCATTCGTGGGTTTAGACGGGCGTTTCGCGTGCCAAACGCTCGAGTACATTTTTCGTCTCCGTTATTTCCTTCGAGGTATAAACATTTCGACTTTGCGGTTACGTATAACGGCGAGTACGTAAATACGCGAGTTTTTCTATTATTAAATTCAGCTCGATATTTAGTTCGTTATTATTAGTCGAAACAAAGATTTGAAAACTATTCCGTATTCGTGCTGGTACATCGAGGTACGTGTGCGTATTTTGTAGGGCTTTTGTGGGTATTTTCAAGTCGTCTTTCTATTATAGAAAAGAAGATGGAGACGAAATTTACTTCGATTTGGAGGAAACTGTGGTCGAAGATAAACGTTAATGGAAAATCTTGTACGCAATTCGCCAAATCCTCTGTGTAGATACGAATCTTAGGTATCGTTTCCCGCGTCTCTATCTCGTTTTTAGGGGCGTTTGGAGGGGGAAGTATCAGTTTTTTTTTCTCACGAAGCATCTCGTATTATTTTCAAACGATATTCTACGTGGAATAGGAATTTCGCAGATTGATAGCGAACGTCCCTTCTTTCTCCCGTTTCCTTCTCCTTTACTCACGCTATTATTCAGCAGTTATAAATCTTCTTCAAACACTGACATCCTCTCCTAACTTCCTTTGCACGCACCTGCCTCCATCTACCCAAGATTTATCACCGCGCCTATCACTGTTTCAACCACTAACAGCCTTTCACGACGGCAAATTACCCTAATCTGATCCACATTCGCAAGTGGAACATCGGCGACCAGCAACGAACCCAAAGTCTATCGTTCGAATCCTCGGACATAGCGAATTTTATCTCGCGCGTAATGGAACCGGTCCGTTTTATCGGTTATTGATAATTTACCGCCTCGCGGGTATCAAGCGGCAATTTCGCCAGCAGAACCAACTAGTTCGTCTAGCCGAGAGACGCGCGGAGATGAACATTTCCAGAACGATTTCCTTTCCGGGCCACGTTTCTATGCGTTTCTACCGGTCGCTCGTACCGCTTCGCTAGTTTCCGCAAAAGAAAAAAAAAAAAAAAAAGAAATAGAGAAAGAAAGAAAAAGAAGGGAAAATATTCCACAATCGAGCGAGAAGGTATCGTTTCCTCGCGGATGCACGCGATGGTATCGCAGATCGGTGCTCGTAACTTTGTCAGAAACAGCCTATCAAGGATAATAGAACGCAACTCGGTGGCCTTTGAAGTACGGTTGCAGGTGAGATTTCCATTGATCTTGCAGCTGCCCGCTGCTACGTTTCGCCGGTATCATTAGTCAGTTTTATGGAGTAAATCGTGACAGAGAGGCAACCGATACGACCGTGGCACTTTCGTCCGGAGACGGCGACCGATCGCCATAGGAATTCGACCAGCCAGCGATTTGTTGTTTCTCGTCGCGAAATATTATCAATGACGCTCTACACGCCTACCGTTCTTACCGATTCGGTCGGATAGTGTCAAGGTAATTGCCGATCGAAGGATAGGCATCGGTCGCTCTCTAGAGCTTCTTCCTTTCCATCGCTTTTGCCTCGCCGCCGCGATCGTCCTCTCCGAGATAACGCGCCAACGATAATTAACCGTGGCGCGTACGTTTTCGTTTGGACGAAATTTTCAATGGTCCAAGTACCGTGGTCCGCGACTTAAATTCAATCGATAAATCAAAACGATCGGGGATGCGCTCGATCGCTACGCGAGACATCGACGTCTGTCGTCAAGATGCTGGAAATGGCCGCATGGAAAGTCGAGAAAATTCCGAGAAAGGATGTATCAACGTCACCCGGACCATCGTTTATGATATTCGCTGAAACCAGACTGCTCTCGACCGACGCGTTTCTTCGATGCACGCTAGACACAGTAGCCCAACATTAACGTAGCAGAGTTCCTGCTAACTTTTCTCGTTGATCGAGTGGCTGACATTATCGAAGGGTGATGTGGTAATTCGCCGAGTCTGGTATTAATGACGCGTAGCCAATTTACCATTGGAGGCTGCCATGACGATTGCAAGGTGACCAGTGACGTCGAGGTTCGTTAGCTTCGTTCTAACGATATCTCGTTGCGCTAACGACGGGAAATTCTTTCTATCCTTTCCTCGAGTCTATGGGAGGGAAGACGCGCTTCGCGTCGTCCACGATGAATTACTCAACTGGCAGGAACGCGTTGCCGGCTGATTGCTGCCTCGGCTAACTAAGCCGCGAGATAACTCTCTCGATGGCGCGTTATCGAATTGTAATTCGAAGGCGGGCCGTTGACGCGAGCGGTCTTCGCTTCGCTCTCTTCCCTCGAATCTTTTCTATTGCCACTTTTCACCAAAAAATCGCGGCAAGACAGGGAAGGAGACACCGTGAAAGACAAAGTCTCTTTTCTTTTATCCTCGCACGCGCTCCGACGACAATTCCAACAGTAAATTAGCAAACAGGTAATCGCAAGGTCTAAATAACTGTGCGTGTGATTGCACCAAATGCAACGATAGTAAAATCTGAAGGAAGCGATCCGTCGCTGTTAAACGCGCGTTACCATCGAAACGAAAAATTGCGCGTTCGCTGCGAACTAGCTAACAACAATTAGCTAACGATGCGAATTGAGAAACACCGAGGTAGCAGCAACGACCAGCGGATAACGTCCGAGTTCCAAAGTGCGAATTCCTATTGATCGAGCGATCGACGAATCGATGACAGTTCCGAGTCCACGTGCCACGTGCTGCGAATTCCTACGAATTTTTGCGAAAAGCGAAGCCTCGTTTCTCGCGAGTCTCGCTAATCCGTCCACTTCGCACAATCCGTTCATGGATCCGACGTAAACCAGTTCGACGACGATTCTTCAGCGACATCGACCGCGTCGTAAGCTCGTTCGACGGAGAAAGAGTTTTGAAACGCGAAGCGTGGCGCTGCCGCGACTTACCGAACGTTGCTTGGCAAATGTAAAAAGTAAAGAAAAAAAAAAAAAAGAAAAAGATACGAGAGAGGTAATTAAGAAGAAAAAGAGAAGAAAAAACGAGACAAGGAGAAATCGTACAACGAAAGAAACTATCGCGATTTCACGACGAAGTGGATGTCCGTGTGCCGAGTGGGAGTTCCAAGAAAGCCCCCGACGTATAAATATTCTAATTAAGCGCATAATTAGCGAACAGCGATGAATTATCGTAAACGGCGGCCAAACGTATTTTCATACGTTATCGCGGCAACAATATCTTGTCCCGATATCTCTTTATCGCTTTAATTAAGCCGAACTACTTGGAACACGCCTGTCGGAAAACGTACAGCCGCTGACTCGATCATAGCAACTCGCTTAATTGACTCATTCTTGACTATCGCCGCTAGGAACACAGTTGCGATCGAAACGTTATTCGATTTGGATGGATAGATATCTGATAACGACGTCTGTTGGTGCATTTGCAAGTTTGTAAGGTTTAAACGAAGGCCATTCGGGGAGAACATTATCCGGTTGTTTAAAGGTTAAGCAAAATAGCGAAGAGGGAAGTGAAAATGCAACTTGCTTGGTTTAATATGGATAGCGTAAATTTTAATTGGAATTAATGTGGCTGCAAGGTATTTCTATTTTTCCTTTTCCTTTTCTTTTTTTCTTTGGTGGGTGAAACGCTGTTTGATGAGAATTATTGCGCAGCTGTCTTTGAAAAATTCGTTTCGTAACGCTCGCGATTTCAGTATAACGAAAAACGATACCGGACGGTGTATTTTCGCATTAAGTTGTTAACTCCGCGACGAGTTTCTTCCCTTATTCTCAAGTATTCGCGATTACATTTATAAGAAGCAAGTACTCCCGATTATATCTAAAACGTTAAATACAAATGATCTTTGCAAATCCCTCTTTCAAGCACTCGGTACATTTTGCGTCTTACGTGCGCGATCCGATTATTTATAATTACCATTCGTCGTGCAAGTCGATGAACTTTGCTCGTTACGAACAAGGTTTGAAAATCTCTAGAAATTAGTCGCGGTGTTGTCTTTAATTTATAAGACGTATCTGCGCCGTACCCTTTGTCGCGAATACTAAGTGTGACACGAACAACGACTCTAATTATTCAGGAATGAAAACTGTCCGCAACGGGCCCGACTTATGACATTTCAAACGGCATAAAACGAACTACGAGGGAGCAGTCTTATGTAAAATTCATCGATATCGTTCGATGCACACCAAATATTTTAACCTCGTTAAAGTCTACTATTTAGAAAACGAGATGCTCGAGTTCTTTCCGTCCGCTTTACGAATAATTGCCGGCAGAACAACGTGCGAACTTAACCGATAGTATCAGAACTAAATCAAAATGTTACGTTAGAAGAAACGTTTCAGCCCAACAGTTTCAACGCTAATCCGATTAACAGGTTGACTGTCGCGCGAATTTTCTATATTTTACTTTGGCAGCCGCGACGTTAATAATAATTTTTATATATATATATATATATATGTGTGTGTGTGTGTGTGTGTGTATGTGTGTGTGTACCATAACGTTCGAAGTAGCAGCAGGTTGAAGGAGGGATAAGGCAGAAACAGAAGAGAAACGCGTGGAATCGACGGTGCTCCAATTAATGGGCCGGTCCAAGGCAAAAAGTCAGGAAAAAGTCATCGAGTTCTATTTACGAGGTAGATCGATAGCTGGCTACGGCTAATCGGCGTGTGCTCGTGATTAAGCCTCGTTCCTCTTTCTTTATAGCTGTTCTTTAAAATCGCGTTAGTCGAAGCCCGTGGCACGGACACCATTGACGGCAACCATACGCTTCTTGGGGCCTGATATGATGAGAGCCGCCTTATAAGGGTTACAACCGGTGTTTAAAGTCACCAGCGGCGCGGCTTTCACCAATTTAAAGTCAGATTGCGACCCACCCGGCTTCTAATCGCCTCTCATCTACACACGCATACACACACACACAGAATCGTATGCCCGTAATCGATCCGCCGATTTCGCCTTGCAGCTAAAAACACGACTGTGATTCGTTGCTTCGCTATTGTGTCGTTTTAATTGGCCTGGTCCTTTAATCAGATCGATCCTTCGATCAACTTGTTGTTGGGACGTTTGTAGAGAACGAGCTGAAAGTAACGAATAAGACGGAAACCTCGGGCGGAATTCTCATCTCGCTCCGTACCTTCAGCTCCAAACGATTTATGCATTTTATGAGCAATTCACGCGTGTCTATACTTCAGGGGCAAAGTGAATCTACGCGCTAAAAGAAACAAGAACATGCGTCCTACGTAATGGATGCGATTAACCTTGCGGATTTGAACAAAAGTGTGTAATCTGTCGGCTCGGAAAATCTACTAGAAAGGCCAAGAGGGAAGTAATCGAGACGTACGTAACATACGCTGCAATTTCAGTCGCTCGATTACGAAAAATTCGATTATCCGATTCCGGATAGTCAAGGTCCTGTCGTATATCTATCGATGCGAGAAGCTAAAAGATCGATGAACGTGGCGAAATCTCGGAACGATGTATTCGTTGCATCGTCCCGGTTGGTCCCGGAATTTTTCAACGACATCCGCGGCCCATTGTGGTTGACTAATATACCGCTACAGCGCGTTAACCTTCCGAAGGTAGGAGGAAGGTGTGCCACACCCCCGTCTCTCTTTCGCCGTGAACCACGAGAGCAACGAGAGATACGGCAACAATGGCCTCCGTAGATGGAAGATTGCACGGAAAGGTGCAACGTTCACGTGCAAAGGTCGCCACGGTTGAATCGGGTAAACGAGGATAATGTCGTGGCCCGACTATCATAGGTGAATTTTATTGCCGTGAAAAAGAAGGCTTGCCGCATCTTAGACGCGTCTGCATGCGATCTGCTCGGACCGTGAGCCTATTGTCCGCGAGTGGAAAGAAAGTCTTTCGTGCAACGCTCGGATCTAAGTCGGTCGAGAACGTTGTGTGCGAATTGCGAGGTCGTTTTCTTCCTTTATTTTTTTTTTTTTTTGTTTTTTGCTTTTTTTGTTTCTGATCGTCTGAATTGTTTCGTACACTTTTGCAACACTTTGTCGCAGAGTTAGAGTTGCATGGAATTAATTTCGTTCGATAGAGATACACGCAGGTGCACACGAATATTCAACGGTTTCTCAATGGATAATAAACGAAAGCTATTCAGACTTTTTCGCCACTCGTCGAATTAAATTGTTGCAAAAATGTATGAAAAATTTCAGGCGCTAACAGATCGTAGTAAACCTACTCTATGAACGTGATTGAAAAGTAAAGAAATGTGATCTTTGAGACGTGATATTTACACACAAGTCGGTATAACGTTATACTTAGAGCCGCGTAGCAAAGTTTTAATCGACGTAAATCAAATCGTAAACGAATAAGGAAATTTCACGTAACGAAATTATTTACAATTCGCCTATCGAATCTAAAAGTGCAACCCTATTATCTATATACGAAACGATAGATCGTAATGTATACGCGAAGTTATTCGCGTTATTTCACTCTCTTCCGTAACGTGCCCAAACTGTGTATAAATCCAATACGGGACACGTTACCTTACGCGTTTACGGGACAAGATGCTCAAGAGTTATTAATGCGTTACCATCGTTTACGCAAAATAAAAATCCAAGAGATTCGCGAGAACGTAACATTTTCAGCAAGTCTAATAACGTATCTTAACGTTGCTATCTTCCTCTTTGACTAATTCTGGACACGCTAAAGAGATTACAATAAAGGGAGAGAGAGAGAAAAGAAAGAAAGAAAGAAGAAATATTGTTAATTGTTCCTTGAAGTAAACTGTGAAGGATGTTAACGACTTGAATAAGCAATGGAGGCTGAAGCGAATTTCCTCTCGGCACAGAATCGATTCCCGCCAACTGCGATTCATCAACGACGATCGTTACTCGTGATTCGCTTAATCGTAAGCATAATTATATCGTTACCGCGTGATTCAACGATGACAGACGTTGAGAGAGCCGTCACGCCGATTTGTTCACGTCGAATAATACTCAAGGTACCGTTGTATTATAAAACGATCCCTTCCAATTACGCTGCACTGCTTTCTTAATTTAACGTTACTCCCCCATGTGTTTATAGAGATATACATATGTCATAGATAAATATATCTTCTCTCACACCCTGTCCCTTAGTTAATACGAAGCCTAATCTTAAAGGGCAACGGAGAACTTCGATATTGTTGGCCGTTGTCGAGATGGCGAACCCAATTCCAAGGTTACCATGGTAACGAGTTATATCTGTTACGAGATACTTTCGATATAAATAAATAATTAAACGAATAAACTAAATAATACTCAAACGGGGCTGCACGGTGCCTGATGAAAAGAAAGCGACAGGCCCAAGAGCTTGCGCTTTATTATTCATAAATGGATTCTTCTTTCTCTATGAATTATATGGTAATTAAACGAATATTAACGAAAGAAAGGAACTTTAATAAAGAATCTCCACTATGTGTATATAGGAAACTGTACGTGTTGGCCTATCCAGTACAAAAAACAGATCGTTATAATATTATAGATCACAGATTATTGTGTTATGTGAATAATTACATTTTATGTTGTTAACGAAGTCGTAATATATATATATATATATGTACACACACACATATGTTTCTATACGTATACAGATACATATACAGATATATGTACGAATATACACACGCATACACACACATAAATATATATATATATATATATGTATACACATACATATACAGATATGTATGCATATAATGTTAACACAGCTCTCTCTCTCTCTCTCTCTTCTTTTTTTTAATTTCTTCTCTCTTTCTTTCCCTGCTCTATCTCGTTTTACTCTTGTCTCTTTCTCTGTTTCTTACCTTTCTACTTGTTTGCTCTCGCCATGCAGCTGGAGAAGACTACTTGTAGAGGATCGTTTTTGTTTTGTACTTAAGCGTGCTCGTACGCACCCGAACTATGTTTTGTACCACGTGAAGAATGGCAATAAAGTAGTTGACCAATTCCTTTTTTTAATGCTGCGTGTATGTATCTTCCCGACTGATCCTTATCGTGAAGGACCATCCATCCAGACACTCGACGTCGTCTCCATACGTACTCCATGTTACTAGAAAGCATCAGATTTGCAGGTAATGTTTTTCACTTCAGCCAGGAATATTGTCGGATATAAAAATTAGAGATTAATATACTTGGGTATTAAAGACTGACGCTTAACGATAATAATTTAATCGAAGAGTTATTATTAAATAGTATTTTCGCAAGTACTACTAAAAGGAAATCGATCGAAATCAAGGACTTCTTTCTTGTTGAAGTCTGTTTCTGCACGAGCTGCGATACGATACACAAGCTTAAACTCGCGAACGTCGATAAACGTGCGCTAGGAAATTCCTAGCCGTGTTGCTTTCTATCTTTTTTCGCTCCTTCTTTTAATATAAAAGGTTTCGCAAAAGACGTAAATAAAAAGAAAGAATTACGTTACAGTTTAATATAAACCGGAACTCGTACTTTTAAAAGTACTTGAAAAGTAGCTCCAAAGAAATTTCACTTTACTGGGAAAATACCGTTTATTGCTGCCGAGCGAATTTGATACGCACGTGCGCGTGTTCAAGTTATATTTCATTTTTATATTTTCTGTCTAAAATATGTGACTTCTTGTTTGGATATTATTAAAGACCGTGATAAGTAAGAAATCCAGGCAATTCCTTTCTTACACCTCGGGTATCTGAAATTGACTAAGGAATGAATTTACAAAAAGCAGGGTTATTTGAAAATAAATATATAAGATGATGGTTAAGATGGTCTATAAAGTGGTCCATTTATTATAAGCAGGAAACTGGAACACTCGAAAGTAGAGTAGTTTCCACAAATTGTTCCTTATATTAGGACGGTAATCTTAAAATATTATACAAAGTACATATATACTTAAACAATATGCAAGATTATTCCAATGACACACTGTATCATGTAACGCAAAAAGAAATTCTAAAGCATTTTTCATTCTGTATAAAGAAGGAAACGATCAATCGTAAAATAAAGAATTGTTTCTAATTTCTACACAGTGCCAATGTACAATAAAGTTCGTAGAAAATGATTGTCAAATATATATTAATATTCCGTGGAATAATCTTAATCTAAATGAACAACCTTATCTAATTAACTAGAAATCGTAGAGATCCTACCGAAACTAGCAAAAGAAAGGGAAACTGCTGAACTTTTCATAAAAAATATATTATTAAATTCCCATTATAAGTACGAATATGTTCCATATAATAAAGAAGCACACATAGATTTTGAATATGTAACAAGCGTTTAGTCACGCTCCTTTCCTTACTGTGGGTGAAAAATCGCTCTTCACGTGTAGCATTTTTCAAAATAATTTATTCACCAATATGAACAAGTAGATCATGTAGCAGGTTGTCGATGACGATACGAGCGCAGATCTTACGACACATTCGTAGGGATTAGATCCAGTTTCAATGACATATAGAGCACGTTAAATAGGCAGACAATGCTTTACGTATATATGTATTTATAATATCGGTGTCCGATTCCTTAAATTAACGAATTTCTTAAACAAGCAAACGCGCTCTGGTCATCGCGCGTCCGCGCCACATAATTTCATTCTAGAGCTTAGTAAAAAATATTCTTCGCTTTCCTAGTCAATTTGCAATTAGATCGGTCTTACGCGTGTTTTTCTAAAAGTCGTCCTTAAGGCTCAATGATCACGGAACACGGGAAGCCTCGCTGCACCATTGACTACCGCACCAAGCCATCCTTATAATCCTCATAAACTCTTCAAGGCAAAAACAATTCTTCTTAATATAGTGTAACGCATAATTCAACTTCCCATTTAAAGGTTCTATAAAACTCTTTTTCGTTGTATATCTTTAAACACCTGTCTCGGATTTTTAAAGGTTCTTGAAGATTTATATATAATCTATAAATAATATGAAGATAAATAATAGGAAGATTAACGACGATCGTTACGACGATTATCACGGAGCAACGAATAAAAATTATTGAATTTTATTTAACAAGCAGAATAGCAGATTTTGGGACAGTGGAAACTCAAGAATTCTACACCAGCGAGAATTGCATTCTGCGAAGATTATAATTTAGAAATATACGGTAAAGAAAGTTATACAACTGTTAAATGGGAAAGTGACTTATCGACCATTCTGTATATGTTCAGGCATAGTGCTGAAGAATTTGTTTCATTGCGAACATGTATAACATGTATCGCGTTTGTTAATTCTCACAACGATAAGGTTTCGATTTTGAACGAAATAACATGGTCGTGATTACCATAACAGCTTCGTTATTTAAGATCGATATTAGTTTCGGTTAAATACAACGAGTTATAAAATGTTTCATAACGTAACTATAAGGACATTTAGCAACGTGCAAGGATAAATACTTTTCAGAAATATGTTCGCAAATATTTGAGACGAATCGAATAATTATGAAAGAACGGCGGCCACCTGTGTCCCGCGTAAATTAATCCTGAAAACTCTACAAATGTTACTACACGAATTCGAATTATTTTCAAATAGACTGCACGATAGAGATCGATCCTTTTGTATCACACGAAAATAGATAGTATTGTCGAAGCACGAGTCTTATCGAAGAAGGTTGATAGTCAGAATTCGTATGTCATAGGAATACATCGAGGTATCGTTTCTGATGTTAAGATTATCGATATCCGGAGAAGGACGAGAACGCCACCAGAGTAAAATATCTATTCAAAGCGTGTGTGCCTACTTTCACGAATTCGTGGTGCAAAAACAGGTTGAACCGCTAAACGTTAAGGTACGTATCCAACGATATATTATATTATACGTTATAAAAATCGCTATAGTGCAAATAAGTTCGATAAAGTAAAGAAATCAATTGCCATCTTCTTGAGTAACATGTTCCCGATACGAAGAAACGCAAACTATCGATACAACGCTGATAAGCTTGTCACCGCAAAAACATCAACCAACGAAGAAATCCTGCGCGTTTCTCAAGCAAGAAAAAAAAAAAAAAAAAGAAAAAAGAGAAAGAAAAGAAAAGAAAGGTCACGCGTTAAAAATCAACAAGATCTATCTCTCCGCTCGTTCCAAAAAATCAATCCGTAAAAAAGAAAAATAAACAAGAATAATCGTTAATAGAAAAAAAGAATCATAAATTAACTTTTCTGTTCTCAACAAGACGCATCGTGCAACTCGTTAAATCACGAAGAAGCATCAAGTTGCGAGTTCAACTCCAACAATGTCCAATGTCCTACACAGCTTTGTGCACGCAAGGAAACATCCGAAAGACACAAATCGTTCGAGTCGTTGTATCATATCGATCGATATCCGCGAAGCCAACTCATTTTCCACGACTGATTTGACTTTTTTTTTTTTTTTTTTACTTTTTTGTTTCGTTTTAATAGACGTTCGATTACGTAGACGACATCGCATAGCTCTGATTAATAGCAATACGCAGTGGAAAGTGATAGTTTGTAGCATAGAGCGAAACACCGGCATCGTGGATCGACGCGTCAGCATGTTACGCAGAGAAGAGGCAGAAATCGACGTAAACTCGAGATGCCCAACTCTAAGACAGGAGCTTGTCCTCCGGAATGGTCGGGCTGGTAGCTGTTGGCGCCGAGCGTAACGATTCGGTGTCTCGGAGCATCTCATTGAAGCTCTGCATTGAGCTGGATCTTGAAGGCACGACTTTCGTCTGAAACATAACGCACGATATTAACTATTTTCGACGTCCGTTTTCCAAAGCTACGGAACGATATCTCCAAATCTCTTTTCACTCTGCTCTATTGGGTCGTTACATACGAAACGGCCGAATTCACGAACGTGTAAAATCATTAAGAATCTGGTGACCATCGAATAAGGAAATGAATAAAAAGTGGAGTTTCGATGCCATCTCCGCTCCCTTTCTTTCACTAACCTCTGCCATCGGATCCGCGTTTCTTCTTCGTTCTCGCATCTTCATCCGCTCTTTCGTCAACGCAAAATTCCACACATTCGCACGCACACACAACACCGTACATCCATACACGCACTCGCGTACTACGTTTCCTTTCACTCGTTTAACGCGAATCAGCGTTCGCATTATTCATAAAATACGTCAACGCGATCCTATCGAACTAAACAAGTGTCAACTAACTGAGAATAGTCACTGTAAAAATAAAACGTTTCGAAGCCCAAGAGGATCGCGATCCACGAGTTGGAAAGAGCATTATACCAAAGCAGCGTAACAAAGTCGAATACGTGTAAATTAAAACGAATACGAGGAATGAAATTTCACACAGCGAAATTATTCACAATTCGCCTATTAAGTCTAAAAACGTAATCCCAGTATCTAAAGACGAAACGAATCGTAGCGTATGCGTCCAGTTGTTCGGATTATTTCACTCTCCCTTGTAATATGGCTCAAACTACGTATATAAATCCAATACAGGACGCGTGTTGTTTTACGCGTTTACCGGACAAGATCTTTAAGAACTATTAACAGGTACCATCGTTCACGTACAATAAAAATCCAAGAAGTTCGTGAGAATGTAACGTTTACGGGGGACTCTAATAACGTATCTTAACGTCGGACCTTGGCTATCATCTTTCGGTCATTTTGGACGCGTTAAGGAAACTAAGAGGGTCACGGTCCACAGTTTGAGAGGCCAGACTTTAGAAACACTGTGAAAGCACGTGTTACCGTTTTTCGAACGAAACTTGGTGGAGCCAAGTTGTTTACGATAAAACGACGAGAAAGATCATCCCAAGGTTAGGAAGCGAGCGAAATTCGCATGAAAATCAGCAATCTAGAAACGGCCGGGGGAAAAAACGCGGCAGGGTTAAAGGAAGCTTTTCTAAAAGGCTACGGAAAATTCTTTCAATGGTCGGTAACAACCTTCATGTTCTCGTAGGCGGATCCAACTCGTTCCTCCAAGGAACGGAAGCTGTCGGAGTTACGCATCTGGCCGAGCTTCATGGATAATCCACTTCCGAAGCCGCCAAGAATGCTGGTCGTCTTCTCAGCCGTTGTCTTGAACACAGACTCTGTCTTCTGGAATCTGTGGAAGGAGGAAAATGATAAATATTCATTTTACGCGCAACTTGTTCCGTCCAGGCAAGGTCGCGTTGTCCGTGGTCACAGATGCTTTTGCTCGGAACCTCGATAATGACTCAAGCTCGATGTATATGTCATGCATTTTACTCTCACAGACACGGCAAGCTCCGCAATCTCGTAACTTCACATTTACATAGCATTGTCCACAAGCGTTCCGTGCTCGTCGTTAGATCGCCGTCATTATAAAAGCTTGTGTTTCTCTGCTATCGTTACTTGTAGTACGCAAGCGGCCAACAGAAGACGCTGTTTCGTCGCAACTCGAGGTCGATACACCGACTTTCTATCTTGGACACTAATTAGCTTAGCGGTGCGCACCTTTCCTTTTTTCTTTTTTTTTTTTTTTTTTTTTCTCTATCTGATTATTTCTCCAGTCTCTGTACATACTTCGTTTCGTCTACGGAGCGATTAGAACAACCTCAAGCGTTGTGAATTTTTCGCGAGTGGCGTGACAACGTGCAAGAGGACATCGTGGCAGAAGGAAGTTACGTCTAATATGTATAAGTCGCGTTAATATCGTGATCCAAAATTTCTCTCAGACACTTAACTCTCAAGTGGTGCGGTGCGATCGTCGAAAGTCGCTCGCAAACGTACAGCGCGTTGTACTTCTCGCTGACTGTTTTCGATACGCTTGTAACGCAAGCCGAATGGAGAATCACAGGAGCCACGTTTCTCACGTCTTACGGAGGAACGATTCTTAAACTCGATACATCGATCAATTTCACGTTGGCGATTTCTCTTTCTTCGTTTCATTTTCCTACTAAAATACATGCAACGACGGACGTTCGCCAATTTCTCGGACGTTTTAAAAATACTGATCGTCATTACGCTGTATAGTTGGTTTGTTACGAAACTACGTTTATCAATTATATTTCTAAAAAGCCCGCATCTTTGTATTTATTGTAACGAGATCTTCCTGCGAGTTATGTAATCGTTCGAATATGACGTCGACGTAAGCACGTTTCTCCTCTGCGTTCCTTAATTGTTAATACAGCTATTTCTCGATCAATTGTCCATTCATTGCTCGTTTATCGACGATCTGACTCGCGCTACACCAGTTGAGAGTTTGAAGGAGAAAAGAAAAAGAGAAAGAAAAAGGAACGAAAGGAAAGAAGAAAAGAAGCTTATTTTAGTCGAAGATCATCACGGTTAACAGTGGATGGAAGAAATGTTGGACCTGAAAGGGTAACACGATTGCTTGTGTACTTACAAAGTGTTCTCGGTGACCGCCTTGGTGAACTGACCGAGTTTCTCGCCGACGTTCTGATAACTGAATGAGAACCCAACCAAAAGTCAAAGAAAAGTGTTCTACATGTCTGAAGAGCAGAAGTAGCAGAAAATAAACGAAAGAGGTACGGAGGGTTGGCAGCCGTCACCTTACGCGGAATTAAAAAAATCAACTTTGATTAGGGATGTGCGGATATCCGTGTAGTCCGGATAAAGTCGAGAAAGTAGAATAGAATTTGTTCGTCTGCCGTTTCGCTTTCGAGAAAATGAAATTCGGAAGTTTCGCAGGCCAAGTTTCGACTAAACGCGTTCGCACAACCATTTTCTCGAGAACGAAGTCTGCCACGGAAAAATCTCATTTTACGTTTCTGACTTACTTTCGCGTGTTTATTTACTCCTATTAATTACTAGCTCGTGCCCAGTCGTCCGTCGGTCAGTCGTGTTCGCGTTAATCGATCAAACAAACGGTCGAATTCGATTTTAGCGAAAACGTAAGCCCGTATGAGAAAATTTTACTCTCTGCTTTGCCTGTTTCGTCGAATTCGTTTGCTCCCGTAGAATTAACATCGTCGTCGATCGTACCACGATCACACACCGCGACTCAATCGCGATAATATCAGAATCCAGAATCAAGCCCGCCCCGTTTCTTTCAATCTTCGAAGTCTGAAACCCATCGGATAGCTGACGATTCTGTCCGCCCGCGCACATCTGACTGTCAGTCATTGATACACGCGTAAATGTAGAAAAACTTGTGCATTATGCACGCGTTTCGTCCATCGCGGTTCGTAACGCGGTATCTGTACAAGCGATTTGAAAACTGTCGAACGAAATGATAAAATGGGTTCTCTTAACGGACGTCTATTTACGTTGCGCGAAAATCGGCAATGCTTTACGAAGAGATAAACGGACCGCTCATTTACCAAATTCGGTGAACGAATTAAATAAATCCGACGAGATTATAAAAGACAAGCCGTGAATCGAGTGGTTTGGCGGTAAAATTTGCAAAATTTCGTAGGTTAAAGTTAACCGTTTTGGCCCGTGAACGGCACGAACAGACGCATCGATTTCGATAAGAACGAAGTTACAGCAACCTCGACGTCTTTCTAGCAGCGACAAGCTTTCATAGCTCTAGCTCGAACCGCACAATTGTTCGCGTGTGGCATTCGTAACTGTGCTTGAAGTCTCAGGCGTATCAGCAGCACGCGCTAAATAGAGATTAACCTGTTAACCGAACAGTTATAGTACGACTAAACCACGACTGCTATGTAAATTAGAAATTATGCGCTAGCTCTCTTCGATAGAATTTTCACTTACCCTGACAAAAAGTTTGATACTTTGTACTCTACGCTGTCGCGGTAGCTTTCGTCGATGTAGTATTAAAAAGTTTCGCTTCGTTTAACGATTAAAAAAAAAAGGAAGAAACGGGGAAGTAGGTCGCTGTGTAAATACGTGCACAGATATTCATAATATTTTTCTTTCGAGAACGAAGTTTTAAAAACAAAGTTTCACTTTGTTCGATTTTCACAGGTAAACTCTCTTTCATAGGAGAGGAAGAATGGGAGGTTACTGTGTAAAAGGGAATACACAGACATTTATAATGTTTTTCTTTCGAAATGGGAGCTTTCTGTTCCAAAGTAATCGTAAAAATTGTCAGATTACAAAGAGAAAATGATAAGCGTAAAGAAAGGGAAGAAGACTATTACACGAATCAATTTACACACGTTTGTAACGCGTTCTTTCTTTCTTTTGAAAACGAAGCTTTTGGTTTCGAAGCGTTACGAAGCAACAGATTTAATACCGCGAGAGCACGACCGTAATGGAATTCATACGATGGAAACGGAGAATTTTCTGGCTAAAAGCTTGATCCGTCGCGAATATTCTTTCATTCGTTCGTCGAGAGATAAATTACCAGCTGCTCGATTAACAGGTCGAAACATGTATTTCATTCAGCGAAATTAAATAACATAATCGAATATCAATTAAGTACGTAACGATTAAACGGTTGAATAGATCATGCTGCTGACAGGCCTGCGCGTGACAGCGCTGGCAAAACCCAGCCAGAGACTCCGTTCGTGCAAAATGAGGGTGAAAGATAAAGAAAGAAGTACGTGCTTCTGGAAGACTGAATAAAAACGTACACTTGACTCTCCTTAACGTTTTTCAAGCCCTGATTCATGTCGTCGGTGATCTCTTTCCAAACGCTGATGCCCAGCTTCCTCTTCAGCTCTTGAGAGACTCTGATCTTGTTCGCCAACACGTGCCTCAGGGTTTGAATCTCTTCTTCCACCTACGACACGCGGCTTCTTCAGCTTCTTTTTCGCCAAACGGTTAATCGTTCATGCTCGAATTTCTCTTTCGTGCGAAAACTTTTCGGTAATTGAGCGTAAAAAATTCGAGAAAGCACGACGTCGCTACGTGGAATGTACGTATTGTTTGCAGTTTATAGAGGGAACTGCGTTATACGCGAATGTTAATCGGCGCTCAGCAATGATCGACAAACGTGACATTTTTATTCGTAAAATTATTATATTTCATAATTGCAAAGACGTTTGCGATTATTAATAATTATGTTTCCGACGAATACGAGAATTAAAGGTTCGACGCAAATGTTCTCCAATGAAATATACTAAACAGTGGTAGAAGCATAGTTATGTAGAGCATTGAATAAAAATATAGCTACAATTTTTTAGAAATTTAGATAACCATCGTCGTCCGATAGCGTAATTGTTTCGCTCGAAATACAAATGCGTATATTTACGTAATTAATCATTTTCCACGATCCACCTTCTATCTGCCTTTGAAAACGTATAAACTAGTTCATCAATAGGGACCTTGCGGGCATGTATAGGATAAAAGTCTCTTCGCGAAAGTAATCGAAACAGACCACTGTAGCCACTGAATTTCTTGCTGGTCATATCTCACAATTCTAGCTATTTCAGTGCTTTCGACGGAACGAAAAAGCGTGGCGAGTATAATACGTACCTTGGCCAGTTCCGCGCTCCATTCTTCCTTTTGGCGATTCTGTTCTTCCAAGGAAAGTCCTTGCAGCTCGTTCACTACGTTATCTGATGTTGGCGAGATGTAATCGGTCGGGTGAAGAGTCGCGTCTTCTCCTGAAACCCCCAAAAAGCATTAGAGAAGAAAAATTGAAAAAGATATCGAAGGTACGCTTAGATCCCGTAATAGCAAAGGCGTGGAACGATGTACAGCGAAACCGTTTAAACGATTGTTTAAATAATACCGAAGTCGACCGTGTACGGTAGAATATAAACTTCGGACAAGTGAATTCAGTCGACAGAAATTTGGTAAATTAAGTATTTCCGAAATTTCCTTTCGATAAATGGAGTTCGTCTAAATAAAATTGTATGTATGCTATATACGCAACTCGACAAGTCGTAAGAAGAAGACAAATCGTATCGGTATCGTATTCGATTTAATTCGTCCCGCCGATTTTATTAGCAATAATCGCTGGAAATCGAGGAATCGGTCAACGCGATCAGACTCGTAAAAATATCATAAAAATAGGACGTAAAAGTTACGCAAGCGTTCGACCGCCGCAAACGAAGGAGAATAGATCATTGCCATTTTATTGATCGTGTTACGATTAGTCATAGCCTCTCGAATCACAGATGCTGGTCTCTTTTTATATAGAAAGTTAGTTACGTTTTTGCTATGTTATCTGTTGCAGTAGTTTATTTACGTTATATTTTACTTATTTACATTATAGGTATATTTAGAATCTAGATTTTTCCGGCACGATTGTATCTAATCTTGTGTATCTATCGATAATTGTTCGACGGAATAAAGCTAAAGCGAAAGAAGAGCGCCTAAAAAGGCTCGTATTACGTTTAAACGGGAAGTTAATATAAAATACGCGCCACTAACGATAGCAAAATCTATATATATATATATATATATATATATATATATACGTATGGACTTCCGGTTTACGTAAACGATTGCACCAGATTAAAAATGTTCAATTAACGAAAAGGAAGTCCTGAAATTCCGCGCAATAACATCGCGATACTCTGCATTTTCACGCGAGGAACGATCTACGCTGAGTGAAAGTAATAAAGCGCCCGTGAAAATCCATGAAATCGGCGGATAAAGCCGGTTTTCTACATTTTCACTGATAGCACGATTCGCGACGATAGTAATTTCATCGTTTCTAATCTGCGATTTATACGATTTTGCGATGATTGTAAAATGACGCGAAACCGCGGTAATTATAAGTTGACACGTGCTCTTTCTTGCACCGAAAGGTCATATTCTTCTTTACAAGACAGATAACTAAATAAAAACACGCATAAGGTGAAGTTGCTATTTGCAGCAACAACGGAAAAAACAAGATCTTGCAGTCGTTAATAATGCTTTGTAATACGAAGGAAGATTCGCAGTCAGCTGTTGCTTTATAAAATTTATTTTAAGAAGTTTCCTGATTTTTGTTTTACATTTCGGTCTGCGTCTCTGGTGGTAAAAGTGTTAATCTCTGTGATAATTAGTCACCGTGAAAGACAAACATCGCGTATAGGCAAACTTCGTGGCAACAATTTTTCACGATTACTTGAAAGCCGATAAAAACGTCCCTCTGTTAGTATAAAAGAAGTGGTTTCAGAGATATTTCGATGCTTGAATTTTAGGCTGGGAAGATAAGGAACGAATTAGATAAGCGGCTCGTTTTGTTATATGTAAAACACAGGATTTTTCTACGAGACACGGAGCCCGGCGTTAAGGGATTAATATTCGAGAGGCAGCGCTTATTTGCGCGACGAGACGCGTGAAATGTAACAAACAAGCAAGTAGCTTTGAAAATGTCGATAATATCGGAAAGCATTATTTTCAGAGGAATCGGATATTTAGGACTGCATTCTCGGATGCGTCATAGATCTCAGGACATACTTATCGATTATAAAGGCTCGGAAATATATCTCGAGCCGAATCGGTGAATTCGTTACGTAAAATTATAAATTTTCATCGTATTAATTTCACGTCAACTCTCTTCGAAAATAGTTCTTCGCGCTATTGATGTTTTCCTAACCGTACATAGAAAGCGATAAAAAATAGACTCGTCGACTGTTGAAATATTTTCGAAAGCTTAAAATACAATCGACCTACGAGTACGCGCTGTGTTTAATCGAAAATCTCCATTGATACGGCACTTACGACGTATAAATATAAATTCACCGCCGGAAACATACAAGAAGCTGAACACGCAACATCGTTTCGCTGTTGGAATGTTTTTTTTACGATGGAACAAGTGCGCGAGGGAAATTTATCGCGACAGTAATATCCTTTCTCTTTAAATAAAATACAAAAAAAAAGTTTCTTGTCATTACCAAAATGGTAGTGTAACGTTACTCTGATGTACCGTTGGCCATCGGTATTCCGTGGAAGCAATACCACGAAACGTTGATATAGTTCTCACTTTCATATCTTGCAACATCGTTCTACTTTTTATAGCCGTTATATATATATATATATATATATATATATATATATATATATATGCATCTACCGGTTCCAATTCACAATTGGCACAAGAGCGATAGATATGCCCGTAAAGCAACAGCTTGGAGTCGACCCCAAAAAAATATTTTACTTCCAACTTCAATCGGACGTTTAAAACACGCATAAGCTATAAATCCCCAACGAGTACGTGTATTTAAACCAATACCATAATCCACCTGGGAATTTTCAACGCAAGCGCATCGCGTGACCGCCATCTATCTAAACACGATCTAAACGAGCCCGATCTCGACCGTAAATAACGCGATTATGTACAACACTCGTAAAATTTATAGGACGCCGGATCTCATAATCGAGACGCGCGTATTCTACGAGAGCCGATACGATCGACGTATCGATCGGTCTGACGGAAGCCTGTCGTTGTCGAGAGCAACGATAAATAATAACGAACTGTGACTTTTTCACGCTCGTCACCTCGACCGAGTGCGAGGAACAAAACGTTCGAGAGAAGAACCGGCTACAAGATACGATATTATTTAATTCGCCCCCGAATAACTTATACGTCGAACTGTCATACGTCGTTCTCGCGAATTATATGCTGCACCTTTTACCAACTCGAGGAACTTCTTGTAATTTTGGCTGTTGCTGATCTTGGCCAGATACGGTTTCGAGAAGTCCTGGAATATCACTCGAACCGATTTCCTCTTTTTCTTTCCGCGACCAGTGGCGCCGTCCTCGCCGTCAGGCGTCAAAAACTGCGTCTCCACCGACAGATTCGCATCGTCCACCACGATCTCGTCTATATCACCGTTCGAGTCCCGCCAGCAATGGACAACTATTTCGTCCGCATCGTCGCTCAGCTCGTCTATGTCGTCGAAGCTGGGAGTTGCAGTTAAATTCGAATAATAAACGTCTTCCTCGTACTCCAGCGACTCGAACTCGTGCTCGTTTTCACTCGGACAATCGTGTTCACCGTGATCCGCACACACTCTCGATCTCGCACCTTGTTTCGAAGAACCTCGACGATCTTCGACTTTAGCCTGATCCTGTTTAACGTCCGGCATGTCGGTTTTCATGTCAGCGGAGTTACTCCTTTTTCTTTCTTTCTCCAATTGTATCGAAGCGAATATTTAATTATCATTCGATTCGTTCGTTCACTTATTCGATTATTTGTTCGATCTCGATCGAACGCGTTAGACTAGTTATCAGCAACGTTCTTCGTACAATAAGCGGCGGACATAAGGTGAAACACGGGACAGCCACTTTTCATCAGTTCGTTCGACCGAAATTTAACGTCGCAAATAGAGAACTTCCACGACATTGCGAAATTGTCAAACGTTTTTACGTCTAATTACCCTCTGCATCGGAGATCGTTGATAAAATGCATGTCATGTCGAACGAAACGTCCGCTTACTGGATATCGCGTCTTTGTTCCTTCGCTACCGGTAAAACGAGTTCCTTCTAGAAACTGTTTACCGTAACCGCGCCAGTCCCGCTAATAAAACCATTTGCACAACTTAAACGTACATCACCACAGCGATCATCCCCGCAACGATCTACGGGTTAAACTAAAGCTTATCCTCGGAGTCGCTGGTCTCACTTTCGCGAACGGCACGGTGACCAGTCACGCGTCTCGCGCGTAAACAATTTCAGTTGAAGTTAGGTGTCGCACACATGGAAAATTGTCGCCGCAGAAATTCACCCTTTAAATCGACCGTACTCGGTTCGAGCAACGATTAACGACGATTCGTTGGATTTTTTTTTTGCCAACGATCCGAACGACCACGTGCGTGGATCGGCGCGTGCAGACGACGATCACAGCTGGCACGATCGCGCTTCGTTTTCCCGACGCGAACAGATCGCGAGTTTCGAATTTGACCAACCACGGCGCTAGTATCACCCGGCCACGTATCCACGAAGCAAAGAAATCGCGGCCAGTTATTTACCTGTTCCTCTTTCGCGAAGGTGAAAGAGGAAGGGACCTGGGGTCCCCACCATCTCCTGCTTGCTAGTCCCTCCGTCTTTCCTCGCATCTGACGTTGTCTCGTGCGGCGAAATAAAATCTTCCTCGTTGATCAATTTCCATTTCTACTTCGAATTGGAGACGGTATTTTCGCCCTAAACTTGCCATTTAAATGCTCAGCGGACGTTCAAGACATACAATCCCCTTTCGAGCTGGCCGTATGCGAGTCGGACTATGTCCAACGGTTGAACAGCGACAACGCTCGCTTTTACGTTCGTTGACTTCTTTCCAGGCTTTCGCTATTTCGATAAATCCGATAAACCGATCGTGTTACTTTTCTTTCGGCGATTTCGCGTCGCGCGACATCGCGCAGGTGAATACGAATTCGACCGGCATCGAAAGGTAAAAGAACGGTGTCCGTTAGTCTGCGTGATTAAATCATTTTTTGTATTTGTAGCGCGTGATGGTGCGCATACGCGCTTTTCGAGGATCTTGATCGAGGATAACAAAAAATGGATTGAGGGTAAAGGAAAAGAACTACTCGCCTGTTCTTACCAAGGATCTCGTTGGATGAGGATGACGGAACGGAATCTTCGACGGTTCGTTGACCCTGCTCGGGTATTGAATTTCCTCTTGCGGTATATAAAAATACGGATGAAAAGTGGCGTTAAAGGAACTACCGGTTTGAGAGAGCTTTTTCGGTTATATAAAATTTTTATAATACCGATAGCATCGATATAGCGAGTGAAAGTCAATTACGCTCGTGTAATTTTTTTTCTCCTTTTTTTTACTATAAAAAAAATATTCTCAAGGATATTAGCTTTAGATCCTGTGGGAAACGTTCTTGTTGGATTAGAATGTAAAATTTCGATATAGTGTTATCTTCGTTTACTTGTTACAGCGGTTCAATACCGAGTAAGTCGCAGACGGTAAAAATTTGCGACGTAACAGAAGAAAGAGAATCGGTTGTAAAGTAGCGTTGATTTAGCGCTGGAGGAATAACGTAATAATTTATATCGTAGACGGAAAGTATCTCACCATAATTCTTACAATTATGGCGAACTTTTCAATTCGTTTTCGTTTACTTTCTGCAGAAGAGATGCGCACGGAACAGACAACGTTTTCTCGCAGCAGGAAAGTTTCTTCGCTCGACGTCAGATTTTTTATTAAACTCTATTTTGAAACTACAACTATAATGGCCACCGTCAATGAAGAAATACGCGCGTCAAATTGCAACGAGACATTCGATCTACCGGCAATTTCTTAAAAGTTCATATACCTAAGAAGCTGTCGACCTTCCCATAAAGTAACAAAACATGCTCGTAAACTCAATAAACGTGCAATATGTTGAATTATATGGATACGACACCGTTTAAAGGTCTTTAACACGCTAGCTATAAAAACAGGGCAAAGAACAAATAGAAAGCGTGACAAATATAACAGGTATTTTCAATACCGAGAATGCAAGACGAAGTTTGATAGGACGGGATCTACGTGGAACCGGTTCATCCGCTTCTTTCGTTTCGATGTAGTTCTAAATGTGACCCTCCCTCGGTAACAGGAACCTCAAGGTTAACGGCTGGTTGTCGTAATAATCCACGGATGAAGTGACCGATCGTTTGGAAATGTTAGGAATTCCATCGCCGTTCTATAATCGTGTAATTATTATTTCGCTACGGATATCGAACCGCGATAGGTTCGTTGTCGAACGAATCCTGCTTTCCATTCCTGCGAACGTGATTTATCCAAGTGGGTGGCAGAGTGGCTTCGATGTAGTGACCCAAGCGCTGCTTTCGTACAATTGAGTTTATTATAGAACAGTAGATGCAATAAACCTTGACGATCGAGAACAGTTTACGCTTGTCTTTCGATATTTTAATATCGTGACAGGCGATATCCAAAAGAATGGCCAGATAAATATGCACGTGTTCATGAGCATGCTTTTCTTCCGATGTTAAACAGATATTTGCTTTATATCTTTCTCGTAATACCAAATATATATTCCCTGTATATTGGCAAAAGATATTTGTTTCTTAATATCGAATATAATGTTTATACGTTAAACATTATACACGAAAAAAAAAAAAATTTTGTGCTACCAGGGTAGTTGCGAAGCTAAACTCATTTTGATCTTAATAAAGAGGCGCATCTGCTGTTCTCCACCGGAACGTTTCCTTATTTCACTATCGAAATGCAGAAGGTAGAACGAATACTTGGGATTTTTCGCGAAGCAACGAATCAGTTCGAGGACCTCGCGTGCCTTCAAGTCCGCCGAAACACGCGATGTCGGAATTACGGTGGGCAGGCCCGACGTTGGTTCAAGTAAAGATCGATAAAACTGCCGTGCTAAGTATTCGCGATACTAACAGCTTGCCGTCGAAGTCGAAGTGGCAAGTGAACTTTCTGAACGGTCTGAAGTTACGCTTTATAAGTTTCGCTTTGCCCGGCGTCGAAGTTGCGACCACCTTTAATAAATTGCTCGTCGAGCGAATTTCGCTCAACCAGGCTTCAGACAATTCAGCTTACGTGAAAGCGGAATGGAAAAGAAAGACAAAAAGATAAAGGATGAAAGTGGAATCCAACGTGTAATTTGCGCCGATGAGTACGCTTTCTAAGCGAGAAGATCGTTTGACATATTAGCTATTGAATCGAAAACGCGGGAATTTGGGAGGCTAGAGAATTGTGATCCTATTAAGAGAAATGGAATTATTATTTTTTTTTTTTTTTTTTAGAAACGTGAAATTAATTCGTTAGAAAATTGAGAGTATCCTCGTATCTAACGAATCGAATGTGATGAAAATTTTGCCATTCGTTAAATATCGTAACAAGTACTAAGATACTTTGCATATTTTATACATTCTATTTATATTATGCGAATTCTGTGAATTTCTGTCTCTTCAGGTTTCTCACAAATGCATGAAAATCCGCTGCTCAGAGATGAAGGTATTAACGCTGGTTGCAGAAATTCTCTTCGATGACATTTAATGTGACAAAATTAGTTCGATTATTATTCCTGTATATTTAAATGATGGGTAAAGCTTTTTAAACCTCTCCTATGATGTATGCGTACGTTTCTTAGATGAACAATATGTGGTAATTTATGCATTATGCGAGCCAGATGGCGCGTTGCATGGGCAAGCAATAACAGCAATATTGTATTAGCACGACAGAGGAGCGGCTATTGAATGTGGAAGGGAAAAGCGGACAAAAAGTGAGATATTAAACGGAACGAGTGATGTACACTTAAACTCGTTGTCGGCGGAACGTCTCGCCTTTAATTAATTTGCAGTGTGATTGAAGACGGCATCGTGGCTTTGAGTTTCTCTCGTTTGTATTCGAGGGGCAGATTTTTCTACGCTATTCATAAATCATTAATATTTTGAGAGAAAATCAAGTAAAAATATCTTGATGAATCTTTTTCAATAAGCGTTTAATATCGCGTTAAATACAGAAAACAAAGTTAAGATCGTATTGATGATCGTAATATGAGTGGAGCGTGTGTATATCTATATCGCGTATGTATTCTATGCTGAATCAGATTTCGTTATAGAACATCGAATCTCTTAAGAATGAGAATACTTTCAATGTTTTGTTATTGCCATTGAAAGTTCTTGATAAGTTTGGTAAACGAAAATATTCTTTTTTAACGCTATATTGTATTATATATATATAAATGCAATTAATCGAGTCGCTGTCTCTAACTGGGAAATATAAAACGATATGTGTGTGTATATATATATATATATATATAACGACATATATTATATAGTCTCGAAAACCGCGTTGCTACTTCAGCTATTTGGAATTTTTATTTTACGGTCTACGGATCACAGACATATTTGCGCATCCACGTGAAACCGAATCTGAATTCTACTCTTTGACTTAGAAACACGAAGTCGAGAGAATATCACGAGTTCACTTCGTACGGAAACTGAAAATTGACGACAATATTTCTACTTACTAGCATTGCATACCCAATCGACGTCAAAGTGAATGTTTTTAATAAAGAATCAGATATTCGTGCAAAATTAAATTGATCATATTACAAACAATCTTGCGATAGCAACATTTAGTCGATCTTTTGTTGCCAATTTTCTCATAATGAATTCATGGTGGAGGATACAAAAATCGATAATTAACTGCTAAACGAGTGTATGCGAGTATAAAGATGAAATCGTTTAAAGTACACGTTACGATGGAACACGTAATCGAGAAACCTTCAAACTATAGTTACCATCTAAATTTGCCACTGAAATTCTAACCGGCAATTATTTCCAACAAAGGTTTCTGTAACGTTCATGACTAAAACAATTACACTGGAATGTAGATTACGAATCTGTGAATGTTGACTTTCACTTCCACTTTTTATGCAGCTGCACAGGAATGAAAAATAAAATAAAAAGACGATATTTTCTTTATAAGGCTAAACGTTAGTTTCGGCTAAAATTAAATCTTACGGCGTTGAGTACGAATTCTTATTTCTCTGTTACGTTATAGAAACTCTATATTAGCTTCTTTTATTTGTATTAAATCAACACGTTAAGAGTCTTTTATCCCACTAAAAATCTCTTTTGGACTGAAGCTAAAACAACGAGATTGATATATAAAAAATCTCAAGATAATAACAATTATTATGTTACGTAATGTAAAATCAAATGCAACAGAGCCTTCGATATATTCCAGTGAATTTTCGTTTATTTCATTTGTATATAGATATATGTATCAAGTAACGTATCTCGACGTAACAAAAATGCAGCGTTGCAAAGGTACAAATACAATGCAATCTTACCAAATTATTAAATGCGAATTGTGGCGAAAAATAACTGCGTCGCAAAAAACAAAATACGATCTAACAGTATAGATAATATTTCGTAGCGTTTCACAAGGTGAAAGATTAAGGTTGATTAAAGCACCGAGTGATTCAAGGGTTCGTTTAAACAAGCATAACAACTTCACTTACGATCAATCAGATTATGCGATGGATCAATGTTTGTATATAACCAATTATCTTCCTCGCGATTTCAAGAACAAGTATGCGTACAGTAGAAAATTTGAGTTGTTTCACGGAGCGTGTATGAGAGGCAATATGAGAGAAACGAAAGTTATTTATATGAAAAATGGAATCGTAAATAGAATGGAGCAATACAATCTCTCGTTCCTTTATGAATTTAAAAATAAAAATTAAGATATACGAATAACTGAGATATATTTCAAAGATCTATTTCAAACTTTCGAATCGATGCGTTAACTGATTAATTACGAAGCTAATGCGATAATATATCGCTATAAAGTAATAAAATATATAAGTATAGATATTGAATTTCTATTCGAGATAGCTGTAATTTTAAGAATTAAACAAGCGTTTGTACAGCGAGAAGAATAATGAAATAATTTTTTAGACTTCTTGTCGTATTTTTCAAAACAACGAAATAACCATATATCCTCTTTCTCGTGCATCGCTTTACTATAGTGGCAAAGGAACAAAGAACAAAATTAGACTCTGTGTTAATAAAATATGCTACCAAGCCAGTATATTTTCATAAGTTCGTCTTTTAGAACTGTTCTATTGCTTCCGACGTGTCGTGTATTTCTCAGGCCAAAGTATACAATGTCGTATCAGAGACTTCGTTCGAAGTAAAATAATCAACAATTTGTTTATTTTACAGAAAGATACGAATCGTGAGATTGACGTACATGTATAGTTGATTGTGCGTATTTCGAAATTTCTAACAACGAACGAACATCAAGCCTACGAAAATACGAGGTTAATAGTATAACTGCTGCATGAAAATAACCACGCAGAATTTGCTTCCACGCATTGCGTGAAACAGCGAAGGCAATAAATATGACGGAATAGCCGTGGAAACGTCGATACACCAAAATTCGTGTATTGTTCGACAAGAATCGCGTTCGAGTGGAATTTCAGCGAGAATCAAAATCGATCTGGCCTTCTCGACAGGAGGGTGAAGCAGGAATAACTGTACAAGGCATTTTTTTTTTTGCATGACGGTATTACATTGCAACCAGAACGACCGCGCGACGCGATTTCCGCGAACACGACACCATGGCGGCCTCAACATTTGCAACTTTCTCCCTGCGATTCTGTCCGCTAAAGAATCGACGAATAAAGGCACTGGTGTATACAGAACATTACAAAAAAAAAAAAAGAAAAAAAGGGTCTAGGACCAAGTTTATAGCATTCGCGGAAAAAAGTAAAAAATATGCGTTTCTCTCTCGAATTAACACACGCAAAAAATTAATTCTTTTTGCGAAAAATGCAAAGTCCTTAATATCATAATCCCAAGATTAAAAATGAGTAAAATGCAAAAATTCGCTTCCACGTTTCTACGAAATTTTCGATACAACTTCCTCTCGCTTCAATACCAATCGTCGCGTTTCCACGATACGAATATTACACTACGAATTAATATTATCAGCGAAGTTTCATAAACGAACTTCACGGATCTCGAACTAATCGACTCGTTACCGAGATACAAAAATCATATTTCGCTCATTTTTGACGCGGAAGCTGGTCGATCGTCGGTATTAAAATAACGTTTAAATTTACGACGAATATTCATGTGAATAGAATCATCCTTTCGTCGTTGTACGTCTGAACGAATATCATAACCCTTTTACCTTTGGATCGCTACGAGCCAACCGACGATATTGACAATAAGATGTTCGTGAGTAACCAGCGGAAAGGTTCACCGTTACTCTTCCGATTGGTTCGCGGAAAAAAAGGCGAGCGTTTCGCGTAAATCAGTCGTCGCGATACTTCCGCTCATAGTCGGTTTGCACGGGAAATATTTGCGCTGAAAATAACGAGGCCGTTTACGACAAACAGAGTAAGGGAAAGTATGCACGAAACGTGGCCGTTGGAACATGAAAGATAAAAACATTAAGTGCGGGCCTTTTTAATGTTTGCCGTAGGCCGCGAAAATAAGCTCGGTAGAAACCTAGAATTTCGAAACCAGCGTGGGATAATTCTGCTCGAGGGGCTCCTCGTCTTTTAGATCGTGCATCGCACAGCTCATAGATCTTTGATGGGATTAAGAATGAATGGTCAGGAACGTGGAACGAAATGGATTCGCGGCAGGTACGAAATGAGTTCCTCGTATTGCAAGTAGTTTCTGGTATCCTTGATGCATTCGGTGTTTCAATTAATGGTATATTTTTTGACGTAGTATTATTTTCGTGGTAGATTAAATTGGAAATATTCGTGAAATGTATAATATCCGAATTAATTAATTAACGGAATAAAATTTGTATTGTGCGTATAGCGGTTATAGAAAGAAAAGTCTTTCAATATGCTTTACAACGAAAAAGTTTTTTTTTTTTTTTATTGGGTAACACGCTTTTAATGAAAAATATTTCTTGCGATACTTTTAGAACGTTCAATGGTACAAATCGTAACAGAACGCTAAATGTTCTCAATATTCGAGTATTTTCAACATACCCAATGTTTGCAATATTTATGGCATTCCTATTATTGTCAGCATCTTTGTAATCTTTAACGCTTTGTAATACGCATATTGTTCTACTGTGTTTAATACTTTATGGTCTTTGGCATCCCTAACACAATTCGCTGATATTACGTAATGTCCCTATTAATAGGGTTGACTAAAATAACACATCTATTTTTATTTTATGAATCACAAAAATATTGTCTTTTCGGTACTTTTAAAAATTTTGCGACTTTTATACCATCAATACTATAATTTGAATGATTTTTGTTATCAAGTATCCCAAAAATATGAGATACGATAGGACAAAGATAACGTATATCGTGTACTTTGTATTTTATCAAAAATATTTCACAAAAAGACAGTTACTTGAATTTTACGTGGAAACCTAACCTAAGCCTAAACTACATATATACATTCCAATCTTTAAAATTCGCTCAAACAGTTTAAAGTACCCGTGAAAATCAGTAACGTGAGAAAAGAAACCTATCTATTAATACCGAAACCTAGTTACTATTCTCAGAGTTGCAAAAATACGAAAATGATTTTTAACGTGACCTAATTAATTGAATCAACCTTAACCAATTCCATAATCACAAGAATAATAAAGAAATAAGAGTCGTATAAGACGTGTAATTCTCATATTTTTCCAACGTAGATTGATTAAATACGAACAGCAATGATACGTGTGACCATTAAGAACAGTGTATGTGTAAGAGCGATAATAATTTTCGCGATAAGAAGTTAACACCGACGACGATATTACTACACGAGTACTACACGATATAGTTAGCGACATTTACCTATCGTCGCTTAAATATCGTTACCTTTCTAGCCACTTACAGGTACGTAATTATTACGAACAAAATACAACATCCTAACCGCATACTCATGTTTCATTCAAGACACGAATCAAAACGTGCACCATCTGTTTACGATGTCGATAACAAAACTAAATAAGCAGAAAGACAAAAATGTTCGATATTCGACGAATGTCTTTTAATGTATTTTAATCTTTCATTATTTTCAACGCGTATTAAGCAACAACGCATTTACATAACAAACGGAAAAATGACGAATAGCGTACGTACAAGTAAATGCCGCACTCTCGTCTTGTTAAAGATCACCTTAAACAAAGGCTGGACAAATTCTAATCACGTTAACGTAATTAACGTGCGCCGCGAGACAAGAGTAACACAAACCGGTATATATATATATAACGTGTCATGTATTTGTCCGCGTAATTGGAGAGGTTAGGGCAAGAATTGTTCGAACGGTGTATGTTCCGATTTCCTTAAACACGTCATTAACGTTCCACGATAAAATCGTAAAAGTCGTATGAATAAAAATAATGTTACATGAAATATAATATTCAATATGTTAAATATAACGTTGACGGTGTTACATAAAATGTAATATTCATTGTAAAAGTTTCGAAGTACTTTCGACAGTTATGTGGTGCAGAATGGCGAGTGACATTTTTCTCGATATCGGGTGATTATCGTGTTAGATCGATCGCGCGTCATTCAGCGAGACAAGTGGAGCGATTTTAAAGGCTACGTGAAACACGAGTAATTCGAAAAAAAAGTCAGCATAGGTTAGAACGCGTTAGCCAGAAATATCGTGCAATTTATATTCTACATACATGAAATTATATTTCTTGTAAAACTACTCTTTGAAAGAGAAGAATGTTTGAAGTGGACGGCGTGTCACGCCGAAAATATGGAATGCGTTCTTGCAGAGGAAAATAAGAAACGTAAGTCGAGAAAAAGTGGCGTCAGTGATCTCACCTGTTGGTACGTTGCTCATTTTGTCGAATCGATGCGCTTACGTGGATGTTCCCTCTCGCTCGCACACGGATCCACCACTCGCGGTTAATCAACGAAACAATAATACGGACACGTTTTTCCGCGAGAACTTTCGAAATGTGGATACTGTGACGTGTTCACTGCTACCGAACCGAGATCGATTCTTTCCGAATCGCTTCTGAGGAACGGCACCGCGGCCATATTGAAAACAGTCGGCGAGTGGCGGCGCCAAGCGACCAAGAAGGAACTAACATGCGCGCAAAGCTGCGTTTGAATTTGTGGCGGCATTTCACGATTTCTGCGATATCAAATTGCCTACGTACACTGTACAGTGGCTGCAGAAAGTATTGGCACATCGTTGTATCTATTAAAGTATTTACGTATTAATCAATTAGTTTCGAGCATATTAAATTTCGTACCATTTAGCAGTACCTTCATGCGACTCAAAAATTTCATCATTCTATGAAAATAAAATGCAGAACCTGATAAAAAAAAACGCTTCGTTGAAAAATAAGGATATATGCCTCTAGTTTCTGTAGCTTCTGTACGTTGAAAATACTTGAACAATTACCGTAGAAAATGGTAAGAAGAATAAAATTTTGTGGGTAAATGTACGTCTAGGACGTTGTGATAATAAAAGAAAGTGACAATTTTTCTTTATAACATTTATTTCTAATGTCTATTTATCTATGTACAGATACATACATTTGCCTATGCAACATAAATACAATAATATTCTACAGCCCGTGAGCCCGATGGTGTAGCTCCTCTAAATTTTATTGGCGCTCTTCAAATAGTATATTTATATTCTGCCGTTCTTATTATTACTGCAATAATAACAATTCGCGTTTGTAGTCAATGGATCATACCGATCATCAGAAACGTTATACAGAAGCGTAAGAATGACTTTTATTACGCAGAGATCAATTCCTATAAGTGTATGTATAATCCATGCGTAATACTGTTCCGTTTCGCAGTAATACTGTTGAGTACACTAATTACTGTCTATGTGCCGTGATGTAGAGAGATTATCTTATCGGTATTTATCAATAACGTACTTCTTTCCTGCGTCTACGCGACAATGGTCGAACAATTGACATTAGTTGAAAATTAACTCCATATATTCTAAATTATCATTACAAGTATCACATTTTTTTAAACATATCGTTAGCCAAAAGTCTATTAATTCGTCTAATTTTGTTCCTACGTTATTTAGTGCAGGCGAAAAATTAGAGTTGTTTAAATTATCATTAGCAATTTAAGTAGATTTTTACATTATGAACGTAATATCAATGGCGTATGATTTTTTTAAATAATACGTAAATTATTACACAATGAATTTCACAAAGAGTTCCACCGCTTTTTACAAAGATACGTATACTCTGTCATATTCTAAAATGATATCAGAATTCTTCGATATAAAATACGTATTCCAAATTATACATAAATATAAATAAATAAACTACCCTGAAACGAAGAAACATTTTACTATCGACTTCTATAAGACATATCCAATAGCAATTAGTCGATGCATAAGGTAGCCGGCCAACAATATAATATGTACAAATTACCTCATGTACTACTTTCTCCAAGATGTTGCAATCATTTCGATTTCATCCCTAAACAAAGGTGATTTATGAAATATGAAATCGATAAATAAAGTAAAAGCAGTTGGTGGTTAGCTTGAAAGGTCCATGAAATACGATATACATACAATTGTAATACACACGTACGTCTACCAATTATGGTACGACTTATGGCAAATATTTCGTCAAAGTTGATCAGGATCCTCTATAAAGCAACACATTTAGATGATTTTGTACGACAAACTCTAAGATTTGATGGATGTTAGCTTCTCGAAAGCGATGAACGTACTTTTAGCTCATACTGGCCTAAATGTCCGCATAGTTTTGCGTAAACAAATCGTTAACAAACCGCGATTACAAACACGGCCGGACGACACTTACACGCTAACGACAAGCCGAGCTAAACCCTATGTATGCACCGGTGAAACTGGCAGGAAATGTATGAATACGTACGACTATACGTTACACGTTCGAGGAAAAATTAGCATGTTGTATTAGCGTAGTGTTGGCACCGCTGAGTATCAAATAATCCGATCTATGTTATTGTTATTGGTTTCGAGTCAAACTATCCACGCTATTTGAAAAAATTAAATTGTCGTACGATCGCCATTGGTTGGTTAATCATACTCGTATAAAGGCTTTTTCTTGGCTTTTAGCTGTCGTAAACGAGCCCACTATCGAAATTATGGAACTGAATCGGAGAATACCGTTGGTAAATTTTTATTGTATATTTCGAACACTGTTCGAGGATTTTCACGAACGGTGAACAGTTATGGTTGAAGTAGTACAAAATAAAATTATAAAATAAAACAGTGTAAATAAAACTTTAGTCGTCAAAATATAAAAAGTAACGGTGTTGAAAAAATTAGCTACATTGTTGACTTCATTCGTAAATACGTTCCAAGATAAGTTGCACGCTTCTTACGGGTATTAAGTGAAGAAATCTACGACGAAGGCGGCTTTGACAGCCTTTCTTTGCGTAAATCGTAATTCGTTTAAATTTCGACGATCTTTTTCCATCGGTAGGATTTTACAACAAAGATCAAGAGACACCGTTATGCAATTAATATACGCAGTGAACTCCATAGACGCAAATTTCGACAGATGGTAACCTCGAAGAAGTCCCTATGCGTATGATCGACCATTACCGTCGTGCGAAAGTCGTTTCTGACCGGTGTCAGGTAACGTAAAAAGATACAAACGAAACGATCAAAGCTCTGACCAAATGAACTTACGAAGAAACAATAACGATTAATATTAATTTATTGCTCGTTCGATGCATGGTTGCGAAGCTTCCCCGGAGACTCGAGCTAATTATTTTGAGCTAACTTGGTCGAGCGATCGCTCATTCCGTTAGAATTCACCGCCTCGCGCGTAAAATCCTTCTAAATCATTAATATTTAGATACAAGTGTATAGTACAGTCGCTGTATGTACAGAAACCTACTAGTCAAAACTAATCTTTCTAGACTTTCGAGAAGGGTGGCGTCGGCTATGGGCCGGGCCGGGCTCTTTTTTCTTTTAATTCTCTTTTTGTTATAAAAATAGTGTCAGAAGTGATCTTGTGTGCTACGTGTAATCGTAAAAACGAATGTGTGTTTTGCGTGAGAAAGATACGATCGCTGCGATCTCTCGATGGTTCTCCTGGAAGGAAATCGAACAGAAGTACCGTATCTGTATGTCCTGTGTGTACGTGTTTATACGAAGTGCGACGATACAGCTTGAGGAATAATTCTGGGCGGAAATCCAACAGTGTACGCACAATTACCTTCATCTGCTTATTTATTATTAGTCAACGTCGATATCAGAAATTAAGTTAATTATGGATAACACGAACAACGAATCAGGAAACGATCCTAGATTTTAGTCAAAAAGATTAGTCCAAGGATAATAACTTCGCGTTTGCGTAATCCTGTAAAGCAACATTGTTAAAGGAATTATTCTAGAAACGTTGCTGTCATATCTCGTACACGTGTCGTGTCTGTCTTTATGTCATGAAAAGTGTGCTGCGGCTGTTCGTTCACCATAGTATCTACAGCGAGCATCAACTACTAACGGATGTACTTCGTGCTGTTATCCTTGTGCCATGGAAACCATCTTAACCGCCCACGCGAAGCTTTTCTAACCGTTTACCGGCCGCCGCTACTCTCGCGAAGAACGGCCCGTATAACGATAATAAATTTACTTAACCCACTTTCCTGAACTAAGGAAAAACGAAGATGGCGTAAAGAAAACAATAATACTTGGATTTTCTTCAACTTCGAAATGACAGACGAAACGTTCCAACAAAGGAGAGTAGTTTCGTATGCGAAAACAGCGATCAGCAGAGATCGTGTCATCTGGTTCGTTTCTTCGCGTCGTAACTTCTGCTATGCCGCGTTCCTCGATGGCACTCGAAGATAGAGCGCTAGAACACGTATTTGATTACCTAAAAAACACTATGCACGTACGACCTGCATACGGAATTGCTCTACGAGGCGTAAGCTTGCTCGTCCGGTTCGATTTATCCGAGAGAAGATCGGACGTTTCAGATTCGCTGGTATTTTCTCTTCGTGGCGCAGCTTGGGCGACACTTCCTTTCGGATCGCGTCGAAAGAATCTGTGGACGACGATCCCGCGTGAGTGCGAGAAAAATACGCTACCGGTCAAAAGTTTGGGACCATCGAATGTTTAAAAATTTATCGATATAGAGGAGATTGTTTTACTTGAGAGCAGCGATCCAGTGGTTACTGATCGAAGACTCGACGATCACTGGATCGTTACCTACTATTTAGGATAACAAAATTGACCCGCGTTACAGTTTCTCTCTCTCTCTCTCTCTCTCTCTCTCTCTCTCTTTAGTAAAATAACGCATTTTAGCTGGCAAAAGACTATCGATTAATGTCAGAAGACACTTGTAACGCGGTGGGATCGACATCTCGATTTATTGACGAACGAAAATTAACGAAATAGACTCTAGGAAAACCCTTTTAAATTTCAATTTGCGATCCACAAGGCGAATTGGCGAAAGATTCGGTACGACCGATTGGAAAATCGATAGCAAACTTTTTTCCAGATTGGCAAAGCGATGCCAGATTTTTGACCGACAGCGTGGATTTCCAGAGTACTTGGTTCGCGTTATCGAGGATAAATATCGCGTGCCTGTTGCGTAAAGCTGCGCGTTGTACAAAAGTATCGCTCCTTCGCAACGGGAGCATTTATTCGTCCTAGAAGTCTCGCGCGGTTCCATTCTCGTTGATCGATCGTACAACTGTCGTCGTCTTGACGGAACACAATGGTACTTGTCGAGAGAAAAAGCTGCTCTTTACTCTTATTGCGCTTTGTCCTGCTGAAACGTGTACTCTCTACATGCTCGAGGAGAAAATGTTTTCGCAAGTGTGTTTGCGCTTGTACCTTCTGTATGATTGACTCTCTGTTATTCGTAGATACATATACACGTACGATAGTGATACAAGCGACGAGACTTGGTTTCTTCAGATTGTTTGAGTACAAGAAATCGACCAACGATACAAAATTCGAACGGTATCAAGGTTAAAGGGCAACCACCTTGGTTAAATATACCGGCAATTTGTCTGAATACTCGACCGAACTTTCCCATTCTGTTACTCGGTTAATTATTCCGCCCGGATGAGGGTTTCCACGTATATTAAAAGATGTCTTCCATGTTGCCGTAACCACGGTCCCAATAGCCTCCGCGGTATAACCAGTCCATTTGGTTTGTGTATGGATTCATGCCTAATTGGAACCACCTGTGACATATCCGATAATCGATATTTGCTATATCTTGAAAGAGGAGGATAGTATATATGTATACATATACTAATAAGACGAAACAAAATTGAACAAGATCAAGCTCGACGAAGTGAAACTTTTAGAACGATTTTGAAAGAAGCTGAACGAGTTTAGACGGCCTTCTAAAATTTAGTATTTACAAGTTTGTAGGAAATATTGTACGCATGAGGGGACTTCGGAAGGGATATTTTTAACGTAAAATAGATTCTGTGACCATCGTCACGCGGTTTACACTCACGAACAATTTTAAGCGTCCGCTCTAACTTTGCTTATCTGTCTCGCGTGACAATAATGTTGCATAAACCTTCGTGTAGACGTACGAACGTTAAAGATACATCGCCTCACGATATAAGAGTAATTCTAAAACAAGTAAGCCCGATAAGCTAAAAACCATGAAAACGTATTACGATAACTCCGAACCAACTGAAATATTAACTTTTACAGGCATTTTGCTTTTTCGTCGTGTCTAAATAAACCAATATAACGGAACGATTACGTCAGATTGATCGATGTTATATATCTTTTCTGCTGTAAAAGCACAAATTCTCTTCTAATATACAGATTCGATAATTACCGCGCCATGTCGTTACCAATTACACGGCATAGGAAAGAAAAGTCGTCTGTACATTGATTGGAAAACGGTATCTGGACGACTGGTTGCGACGAGCCAATGTTTAAAACCAATATAAATATTCAAACGGTCTCTATGAATATTTAAACAACGTACCTAAACGTATTCTCTAATTATCTATTCGACTCAATTATGCAACGAAGTCACTCTGTTGCGCCGAATAAGCAAGTGAAGAGATCAAAGATGAAAAAGCGTTGTGCAATATGCTTGATAAATCATTTGTATGACGTTATTTGTGTGACGTTATGGGGAAGATCAAGTAGAAGATCACGCGATCGTTCAGTTCTTTCAGGCGATAAAATTATTTTTAATTATTCGTTTACCTGGGTGTCCAATCGTCTCCCTTCTTGTGCTTTCGCGATTTCCGCGTATCTCGTTGCTTCTCCTCGAGCCTCGTCTTCTCAGCCGCAGCTCCATCTTGATCGCCGTTCTCCAATTTCCTAATATCCGGCCTTAATCTCGAATCCGTCGGACATATAACCTTTTCTATTTCCGGTGTCAGTTCGTTTAACGACATTGCGAACGTTGTAAACTGGTAATACTGGAAATCGGTCCGGCAAATCTTTTAAATGTCACGCTAGTACAGCGACTCGCGAAAGTATTTAATCACACTTACCGCGGAATTTTCGTATGGATACATTATGTGCGTTATGAACTTATACGCACTACGAACTTTCTAAAATTTCGTTAGCGTTGTAACGAGACGCGACTGTCGTGATTATAATAGCGCTTGAAACCGATTCGAATATCTATATGGAATTCGCGAGACATTTATTGCAAATATACAATTAGTAAAAAAAAAATTAGCGCGCTAATACACGAACAGTAGCCTTAAACGTACGATTAAAGCTAACAATGGCCTCGTTACACGTAGTTTATTAATACAGCGAATAATTGACAGTTCAAGCGGTTTGACGATCCTTGCGAAGTGTACGATTTATGAAATATCTAACAACTTGTACATCCATTTTCAGATCCGTTTCCAATTTCACGAATACAATGGCGACATGTCGTCTCTCGTTGCAGTGCAAACGAAATTCCAAAACGTTTCGTACGTACGTGAAACGTTTCTGGAAGCGTCCGAAATACTTTCGTGAGCCACAGCGCGTCGAAGGAAATAAGTTTAGTAAAATGATTAAATGGAATAAAACTGCGGATATTTATGCGCATTCGTATTTTTGCGAATAAAATTAAAGGACGCTAAGCAGAGATTTGTCACGTCTATTAAATATTGTCGTATTTTACTTTGGATATTTTAGACATTTTTGCATATTATATGCGTCCTGCGACTTTTTTTGCCTTCAAATTTCCCACAAATGCGTGAAACACCCGCATTCTAACAATAATGAACAACGTTTTACTTACGTCTGCGCTATTAGCCGGCCTCGGCGAAGCTTCCCAAAGAGTGATCGATCCAGGAATGTCTTCGACCGTTGGAGTGTCGTCTCCGTCTATACTTGCTGATGGATCGTCAATCGCATCCTTAAATGACCGAAATATTCCAGTGAAACGTACTAAATCGGAATACGTTAAAACGAAATAGAGCGAACGCTTAGACAGCGGTGTTTTATTAGAATCAGATAGTAGAAATATTTCATTGGAAATAATTTTAATGCGATATTTTACGAGTTTTGAACGTTCTGGTTGTTAACAAGTTTTAACCGCAAGATTTCTTCGAAGAACGACGCGATGTAACTACCACTCATAAATTACGCGAAACATTTGCTAATGCTTTCACGGTGAGATTTTTGTTTCTTTTTTCTATGAAGAGAACTTGTTGAAGTTGTTGAAAATTCAAAGCTTTAATGAATGAAGGTACGTATAAATAGGGGTAACATATGATGATCTATATATAACTCGCTTTTAAAACGGTCGCTTGAAAGTTAAGAGCAGAAAACCGATGAATGGAAAGCAAAATTTTTACCTCCAATCCATGGTATAACGTAACCAATGAAATTATGCTCGTGAAAGCACGAATGCTTCGCTGTACGTGCGTGTCTTATCTCTTGATCGTAATTATGTAAAATTTTAGACAAATTTCCCAGAAAGAGGAAAGATCGTTTGACACTTATCTTAAAGGAGTAAATCTCCTTTCGAATATTGGAATTAAAAATTTATAATAGATAAATACGAAACCAAGAGACCACGACACATATTCATAAACACTGGAAAATTTATAGCAGGAAATTCATAAATCCAAATCTCGTGCGTCTTTCCCTACGTTTATTCCACTTTCACAGAAACAGAGATACATTTGTATCGTATCTCCAATGAGTCCCTCGATTAACGTGTAAAACTCATAGTAAAAAGGATCGTATCATACTAAAATCCTCCAAAGAAACGAGAAACATATTCTCTCTCTCTCTCTTTCTCTTTGAAAACGAATTCAGTTCTACTAAATTTCTACCAAATTTCTCGATTAATATCCCAAATACCTGATGAGAGGGTTTGAACGCTCCGACCTTGAGGCTGTGCAGTTTCGCGAGGACCTTCTTATGGCCAGGACTACCCTGGGGACTCTTTGCCTCGCGTTTCACCTTCTCCAACGCTTCCTCGTACAACGCAGGATCGCACACGTTCATCCTCTCGGTCCATTTTCCATAAAGAAACAGCAGTTTCCTCTTTCTAAACGGTAAACGAACGAGACTTAAGTCGAAACCATCATTTGTGAATAGAAAACGACGAAACCGTCGTCGATGGAAGAGCGTGTAAAACGTGTATACGGTCTATCAGCATGCGGCTCGATTTGCTACGGAGAATCGCTGTTACGTTTGCAAATTCAAGTGATGATAAACTGTTACCAGCTTACTCTTGATCCGTTACGAAGCCTTCGACTCGGTGAAGGTCCTTGCCATTGCAGCTGGCGCTTTTGAAAGAGAGAGTCGCCTTCAAGTTCGCTCCGCCGCTTTGTTTGATCTCCAAGGAACCGAGCTGTTCCATCCATAATTGGCCTACCAGCACGTTGTGCAGTATGCAATTGATATTCTGCCAAGTATAAGCTTCCTTCCATCTAAATTCGTACAAAGTGTCTTTATTTACTACAATAGATTCTTGTTATTTTCGCGCCGTTGGTCTTAGATCTTTGTCTGTTTGTTTCTTTGGTACCGGGTGTGCAGAGCTTCTAGTACAACGAAAACGAAAATAAGAAACGGAATGAGTAACGGAAATTTATACATTGTATTATCTCCAAGAAAGAATATACCCACATATGTGTATATTGCTGTACGTACGTGGTTACTTTTACAAATTACGTAGAACGTGCAGGCAAATTTTGTTACCGTTCGAATACATCGCAGAGTAATTCCATATGCAGCAATGAACGAATCGGCTACTTACTTAGGAAGTTCGACGGTGACAAGACCCTTTGGATGTACTTCTATAGACGTACCCCAGAACTTCAATTTCGGGTGTATAGTGCCGTGGAATATGAATTCCTCGCTGTCCGCGTGGAACGCGGATACCGGTGGATGATGCGACACTTGTTCGCAGACTATTCTAAATAAAGACACAGCGTAAATACGCGTGAACGAGTTCCTAGATTTTCTCGATAATGTTACGAATTTTTAGATCGTGCTGTTTCCATGCTTAATGGCAAATAGACTTCAATTCTTTGGAGTCGCCTGATCGTTGTTACTCTCTTATGTACTAATCGTTTATGTACTGAATCGAGTATTTATTACCTACTCAACGAAAGAGATAAGAAATATCGTGGACCAAGAAATTTCCAAACTATCAAATTTAATCTTCGGTATAGCGATTCAATTCAAATTTATCGCTCGATAAATTCGTCGAGTCACGAGACGAATAATACTTGTCTCGAGACCGTCTTAACGACGAAATACCTAATTACCGTTAACGCAGAAACCAAACTAAAGTGAAATTTTGCCGACAACTTTGGCTACTTACCGGAAGTCCTCGCGCTCCAACTCGTACGTTTCACCGAGTATCGGATTGAAGGGTTTGCCGAGTCTTTCCCAGTTCGAAGCCAAAGCACTTACAGCGAATGCAGCGACGTACTATAATACAGACAATACGAATCATTTTTACGCTTAACGAACAAAATTTTCCTTTCAACAACTCTAGCAACGTAATAAAAACTTCCATTCACCTGCAACCTCCTAATCGGAGTTTCTTCTTGAGCCGCTAGCTTAAGCAATTTCGCGTATTCCATGTACTCTGCGACACGTTGGAGGAAGGAAAGCGGTTCGTTGAATATGACCGGCATGGTGATCTTGCTGAGGTCTTTGCCCAGTGATATCACCGAGCATAAATTCACTTCCGAATGGCCCGGAACGGGTAACGTTGTTCTTGAAAGTTAAAACAGTTATTATCAAATTTCATGAAAAACGTCGACTCGGTCGAATTTCTATCACGATATCCAAGGATCCAACATTGGCATTTGAAAGCTTACATACGGTCACCCGTAAAGATCTTCGTATATTCTGTAAAAAGACTATTCTTTTAAACGAAAATGTAAAATGAAATAAAATTAGAAATATCCTTTACCATCGATACGATATTATTTATGCAAGGGAAAGAATGTGCTACGATGTTTCACTGCGAAGTTAGTATTACTTGGCACGTATTGTAATAAAACAGTAAGGAACTGTTTTATTATTACTGGACTGCGTGCATTTATACAGGCTCGTATCGTATTTGTGAACATAATTAAAGAAACGACATATAAACAAAGCTCGTTCCACCTGTTAAATATTATAATCACCGATCCACTTTGGATATTTCATATACTTTTGCATATTCAATGCATTTTATTTATTTTTGCATCGTCGAATTTCCTATAAACGAATAAATATCCACAGTCTGATTGTTACTTTGTACGTGTCATCGTACAACGTTACGAAGAGCCACAGAGGTATCAATTTGGTCAACTCCATCGACGGTAATTATTTGATTTCTAAAAAGTCGAACACCAATTACACCAATTAATTAATACGGTTTAATGGTATAATAATTAACGCTTTTCCAGCGTGAAATGAGAGAGACTCGGGCAAATCGTTAAATAATATTATACATTGCATACCTTAAATGTTACCATACATATTGCGATACGTGCTTTATTTTCGAAATTTTTCGTTTTTTTATTATATCGTCAAGGTGCGAAGAATTTTTCAACGAGTAAAATTCATCGTTCTAATTTCTCAACGGTTCGCGTATATTTTATTTGAAGAAAAAATAATCTGTTTATATCACGCATTGAAACTTTGACGACTGCATTGACATATTCGAAACATAGATTTATATTTTAGACGTAAATTATATTATAGATCACAAAGTAGGAAATATTTGTCCCAATCGATCTTGTTAATAAGCAGCGTGAAGCATGCATGTGAGAGCAATGCGCAAAATATAATCGATTGTCCTAAAAACGAGTTGCTTTGACTGTAACAATAATATTTAATCGGAATCGATAAATCGGCCAGAATTTGGTCGAGCACGGTCGTCAATTACGCCATTTATAACCTTAAGGAACACGCTTATGCAACTTACAGTCGATGTTCGTGCAAAGAATTTCCGAACTTTTTTACGAAACATTTAATCTTTAACGATTATTTCTATCGAGCCCTATAAAAGCTGTGTAGGATCTTTAAAAACGTTGGAAAAACATAATACGTCCGTTATTATTGATTTTCTGATTCTCGCGTTGCTCGATAAGATACAACCTATTAAATCGAAAGGTATAAATCCCCCAAAAGTATAATAGTACGTTCGCGACATCTTTTAGAACCGATACTATAGAGATCGATATTTTTTCGTGAAAATATATGTGTTTACATCGAAAATAAAGTGTAACCAAATTGATTCTATTAAAAGAGCCAACGATATAATATCGCCGACAAGAATACCGGTAATATGATCAACGCGACGATACAATTTCACGCGTTTCTCGAGTTATTTTAAAACTGATTCCTCGTAGAGAAATAAGAAACGTAACTCGTCGGCGTTTTTCCTCTACGATCTTCGCGCACTGCCCCAATTTCCACGAGCCATATGCATACAATATCGAGCAACAATCGCGAGGATCGCCTAACAAAATCGTCTTAGTCGCTCTTCGGGTACTTGGTCGGGAAACAGACAGCGGCTATACGTGGCCGGCTGCGCTCTGATTCTCGCAGCGAGTATCCTCCTTTGGGGAGAGCCTCGAAGCGACCAAGCGATCACGCACCTGTACGGTCTCTGTGTTATTTCGTTGGCCATCATATACAAGCTTATCGCGAGTATCGAACGTGGGCAACCGTGCTCCTCGAAACCGTGGCCTCGAAGCGGCTTGTCCCGTCCCTCGGTCCACCGTCTCTGAACGACGACGTCACGGCGACCAACGACATCCAGATAGGGATCAAAGATTCGAAAATTCTCTTTCTTTCTTTTTTCTTCTTCTGCTATGGCAACCCTTTCACACGTACATTCCGCGGTTACGCGACGAACCAACACGGATCAACGAACAGCGCAAGGTGGAGATGGGTGCACGAAGACGATCCTTGGCGTTCTCCAAAGATGCGACAGCCGGCTATTACCGTAACATCGCGCCAATTCGGACGCCGAGAACGCGACTTAGAAGAGGCTCGTTGGAAAACGCGAGGTCAGTTTCAAAGGGACCATTGGATCGCTCGACATGTGCGATCACGACGATATAGCGCGCCTCTTAGGTTGCGAATCACGGAACTCGCGATCAGCTGTACACCCGGAGACTGCACACGTTGGGCATGCGGGCGTGACGAGGGCTCCGGCGCACCCTCTTCACCCTCGCCGCGTCCTACTCGCACCCTTCCGGGCTACACGCTTCGCGCGGCATAGCCGTCTCACTCGTGTCGCGCCCGCTACTCTCCAGAAAATATCAATAAGTTGGAGCATGGTTATTGTGGCTCGTACGACGCTCGTTCCGTTGGACGGGGACGTGTTATTCGCTGTGGCGACCGCCACGCATGTGCGCAGTCGATTTGAATTTCAGACTCGGCGGCCTTTTTCGTTGGAGGCCAGTTCTGTGCGAATTAATATTATAGAATCTTATCGAACGTGCGATTGTTCCTGATCAAACGCGTGTCGTTAGATTCTCTGGATTCTAAATGCTTCCAGACTGTTCTGGATTCTAACGTTATTTCGAACATATCGAGCTCGAATGGTTTGATTCGAAACTCTATCAGGTCGATACAATTCTTTTTCGTTGCGCTTCGTTCCGTTCCGCGATATTAAATTGCCCAAACGATTGTTCGCTTTTACGTGTACTCGTTATTGTTATTAATATACACGGTTCTCGAACAATTTAACGAGATCGATGACCATGGTCGTAATCTAATCTTGCTACTAACGAGCCAAATACAGCTTCGCGAGCAGAAAATGCTAAATATATCAAATAAAGGCAACGATTAAATTTAAGAAAATACCCCGAAATAATATTAACGTAATTGAATATCCAATCGCAATTAAAAAACTAAAATAATAAAAATTTAACGATTTCCTCTGTCACAGCTAAATCCCTTCCATGAGTGTCACAAGTATCTTATATTAGGGTCCCTGAGTGCCCCTACGTTGGCACGACAAGAGTTAAGTGGGCAACAGTTTATTTTAAACGCAATTTCTAACACGCTGACTACTACCGATGCAATATATATACACACATATATATATATACCGGCTTAAAGAAATTCCGTTTAGCTAACGCGTTGTAGCGAGATGATACCTGGGTATCGGACGAAAGGGCAAAAGTTCGTCGCTGACCCGTGTGTTTGCAACTACCGTTTATCGATCGCGGTACACGATTACTTAGCCGATAGGAAACCGTGCACGGTTTAATCGATGCGGTAACGAAGTTGTTGGCGACATGTCTGCGTAATTGTAATCGAATTTTCATGGCTCCTAAGAGCGGTGCGCGATATGCCGTCGCACAGAAACGAGAAACCAACCCCTCGAGGACTCGATAGCGCTCCGATAAATATCCTTCGTGCTCTGCGTCTATTTCCCGAAACAATGGCACGCGATGAAGCTCTTACCGCAGTTTCAATAGACTATGTACGGTGCACGTTAATTAAATTTCTTGTCTGTTTTCAGGATACGGCGGAGACTGGCTACCGGCGATTCGGAAATTTCATTCTGTACGTAGGCTAGCTTGAAAATTTCGATATAATCGAGAAACGAACTTGTTAACACGATGACTGCCACGGTGATTATCGCGTTATTAAAATTTTTAGAACGATTAAAATAAAAGAAATTTCACGGATCAACAAATTATCGACGATGTGAATGATTTTTGGCTTTTGGAAAAAAGTCAACGACTTTTATCAAGTATTCTTATCTTAAGTATGTGATGAACTATATTTTTGAGATAGAAATTATATGTACTTTTGCCGTTAGCGAAGCACGAAGTGGACAACAATTTTTATGAATATTCTTCACATTCGTAAATACGCATTGTCATTGCAACACGCGTTTCATTTAATCATATGAATAACTAGAAACGCAATTATGCAAATTCCTTGCCGCTGTCGTTTCATTTCGCGTGTAAAAAATGTGATCAATTAAATATTCCAAAAATTAACGAATTAAATATAAATTACTGTATCGTTATTCTGTCGTTTTCATTACACATTATTTAATGCCTGTAGTTATGCACATTTTACTATCATAAACAAACAAGTTTTCCTTTTTATCCTTACGTATTATCAGCAATTGTGCGCTTTACATATTTCTCAATATCGTAACAAACTTTCCTCGCAAAAGTTTCTTTGTGTATTCGCCGAAGCATGCACCGGTGTTAAAATAAAGTGACGTTTATCCTCTCTTGATATTTTATAAAAATAAGTTTCTCGGTTCTTCGTTAATATAAATAAACGTCAAGAAGTCAATTTAAAGTTGAACGCAGATTATACATATGCAAATGAAGGAGTCGCATCTAATTGCTACACAAGTAGCTTCTTACCGAATGCAAAATAAGATTCTTATCGTTTCCGTAATAGGTAATTGCCTTAAATGTAGTCACCATGTGAAAGTATAATAAAGATAATTCAATCGATCGTGTGCTCGATAATGTTCGTCTCAAGGATCGCGTAATTACGTACATAAAGCAATAAGAAATACGAATCATCATATTGTATTACCCTACAGATTCTTCCCAAACATATAAATACGTATAAATACAACAAACAGGAACTTGCATATCTGCCATTTCCATTGTCAAAAAGATCTCGTTTAATTCTCTGAATAAGTATCTTCGCCAACTATCGTGCACCGTACAAATGGAACGCGAGTCATATAGATCGTTGGTGAGTTTCGTCGCGGCGTGACTTTATCTGGCTAGCAAATTCATCAGATTACGGCATAATCTTCTCGCGGCCGGCTAATTAGAATGAATTAGTGGGTCTGTGCGGGAAGTTCGGTGGTCCGACGTGTACACAGTCAAACGCATTGGAATAAGAATGAACCGAATCTCTATTGATTCACCTGGAAACCAAATCGATATCCGTACGAGGCACAGGGGCTCACTTCGTTGCAGATCGGCCAACTTTCGTCGGATCAACGGAGAGACCAGTCAGACTCGTCGAATCGACCATCGAAAAATTCTCCAGTTCGAGCTGCGCGTTTATGACGATCATCACGTTCCCTTCTTTCGACCATTTAATTTCCAAATTTTAGCTTTATCCTGCGTGAGTAATCATTTTCTGTGATATCTCGGTTCGATAAAGTACGCTTAAAGAAACAATTAAACGTATTAATTATTCTAAACACTTTGGCAAATCTTTCACTTGTGCGATTCTTTATACCGTCCTAACGTTTTTGCGAATTTTTTCGCCGTCGAATTGAAATCGAAAAATGAAAATCGGCTGGGTTTCGTTGATAGGCGAATGATTTAGAAAAGAAGAAAAAAGTCGATATTTTTGTGTGAATTCGTAGTTTATGTATCACGATGACTAGTCAGGAAGAAGAGAAACCCGTGGATACGGAAAATGACCTGGATCATGATAAAGAAGAGCTTACGACCGAAACGAAGGAAGATATTTCTGCAGCGAAACCACGCGCTAGGAGATATCTCACGAAACATATGAAATTATATCCGGAATTGTACAGAAGCGATGTCTCGATACATCCAAGTTACACTACTCTTAAAAATCTACCTTAGTAAGGATTACTTCATTCGTGAAAATAAATATCTTTATTTCTACTAGATTATACATTTGACTTGGAATTAAATTGGACAGTTTTTTTTTTTTTGCTAACAACTTCTTTTCTCCTTTGGTAAAACTTACATGTTACTTTCGATAGAGAATAGTTTGAAGAATATTAAAAGGCAAATTTATTTTTCTTACTTTGCCGTTACGATACTTCGATATAAATTGTTACTTTTTCTTTATATTCTCAACAATTCAACGTAACGTCCTATTTCAAGCCTGAAATGCTCTCCTTACTCTTTAATATCCTTTTATCCTAGATATTCTTAATTTAATTATCGATATTTGTTAACCTCGTTGTTTACTATTTTACTTATTTTTCTAAATATCTTTTATTGAAACATCTAACGATCACGTCGGTAATTATCGTTGAACATTCGGCAACTAAATTTTATGTAATTAAGACGACGCGACGCCAATAGCAGCGAATGTGCCGATATCGTAAATATTCAGGGAATATCAAATTATAAAATATTTAAAAACATCTCGATATCACCTCGATACTTCGATATTTAAAAAGTCGTCTTTCGACAAAATGTTTCATCTGTTAAAAGTTACGTGGTCTGCCGACGACGTGTACAGAGGACCAAGAAGCAGATCAAGCGTCAGCTGAACCGCGACATCATGCACTTCGCGATGATGCAGTTGTTCGCCATCGATAGCGTCAGGATCGACCGTATATTCAGCGTCGGGATGCCACCGAAGACATTGATTGTCCCCGATTTGCTAACCGTGAACGAAAGACGTCACATCAACGAGCTTCTTTGCGATACATAACGAAACAGCATCTCATTGTGCTCTAAACTTTCATTGTGTACGATATGTATCGACATGTGCGATCGAATAAAATTTGCGTTGATACATTGAATAAAGTGGGCGAGTCTATTTTCTTCCTTTAACAAAAAGGTACACAGACTCGCGAAGCTTTCACGCGAAATCAGAAGAGAAAACAAATTCGATTCGACTAGGAGGGAAACAAAGAAATTTTCTTACTTTACGTGTATTAAATGGTTAAACGTGACGTTTTCTCGGGATAATTATAAGATGAAAGTATTATAACGCTTCTGCTTTTTGATTATTTTTATTAATTCGATGAGAGCAGAAACGTAGGATGTTTCGTAACAAGTATCAGCATGGACTTATGTCTGTTTTGTACAGCTGCGGATCACGTCCGCTAGAGTTATGGGATATGCACGTAAGTTCATCAATATAAAGCGAACATAAGGAAAGATAACTCTATTTTATGAAATTAGTCAAAATAGTTTCACCGTCGGATTTATCTTTAAATTATTCTTTAAATTTCTCCAAATATTATATCTGTCCAAGTTACTAGAATAAATTCCGTTGTATTTGATCTGTTTGCACCGAATATCAATCATCTCGAACAGGTGAAGAATGGATACATTCGAAGAGTAACAGACGACGAAGTGAAATCTCTAGCTCTGGAAATAGCCGGAACAAACGTCACAACGACGTACATCTTCTGCCCATGTGGTCCCAACAAAGTCCTTGGCATTAAACTTCCGTTTCTCATAATGATTATCAAAAACATGAAGAAGTACTTCACGTTCGAAATAACAGTAAATGTCTCGTGCGGAAAGCTCTTTGCTAATTATATTTTTATCAATAGCAGCAACAGCATTTCGTAAGACTGCAATGAATGCGGGACAAAAGTATATTTTATTTTTAATTCGACAGATACTCGACGACAAGGATATGCACAGAAGGTTTCGCATGAGCAATTTTCAAAGCACCACGCGAGTTCGACCATTCTGCACGTCGATGCCGATCGGCCTATCCGGTGGTTGGAATCAAATTCAATTTAATCTCGCGGACTTTACGCGGAGAGCGTACGGAACAAATTATGTCGAAACTACACGCATACAGATCCACGCAAACTGCAGGATTCGACGTATCTATTTTGCAGACAGGTAGCAAATTGATCTGTCTTTTGCAATATTGATTTCAAACGCATGAAATTAATAGCTACCTTTTTTAAAGAAACTTTTATTGCATCAAGTTTGTAGAATGATGAATTTCATCTTTATCACATCGTGATCTAAATGTAATTAACTCGTTTGCAGCCTACTTAATATGATTGCACAATTTTTACTTAGCTTGATATTAATACGTTGTTGTTATTATTATTATTATTATATGAAAAATAATTTCGTTTCACTAATATTTTCTTACTTTTTACAAATACTTAACAATTATTTGTGAAATATGTTTTATCAAACAGACTTTATTCGGAAGATGAATTACCCGAAGATTTTAAACTCTTCAAGCCACTTCAGCGAGTGAAATGCGCGCGCGAAAAGGATGTGGCGAAAGAAGGAAGAGAAGAACCGGAAAAGATTGAAACCGAAGAACCACCACCTTTCGAAACGGGTGAAGTAGTAGACGAAGCAGAAGAAGAGCCTGAAGAAGAGCCAACAGAAGATGAATTGGCCGAAGAAGAGATTGTTCCTGTAGAGGACGAGCGAAGGCCAGATGAAATCGAGGAAGAGGATGAAGAAGAAGAAGAAGACGAGGATGAAGTAGAACCTGCAGATGTAGGTGATTACGAAGACGAAGACGAAGTTGACGAACCAGTGCCTGTTCCAACAACTCCTGGGTATGCCACAGAAGACGAAACTGATGTAGAACAAGATGAAGGCGATGCCGATGAAGAATACGGAGTTCCATAGTGAACAGCTTTCGACTTTTGTGTAAATACGGCCAATGAAATGTGTATATTTGCGAGGCTTAAAATAATGTCCAAATAAATTACCTTCTGAATAAGTTGGAATTTGAGAAATTCTCTTAATTTATTTAGACGAGCATTCCATTTTTCTTATCCGTGTTTATCATCTTACATTGTTCAGAGGAAATATTTTACAATACTGAACAAACAATACCCCTTTTATTCTTTTAACAATTTTCATTTGGGAAATGTTTCGAGAAAATATGGTATACAAAATATGATGATATATAATAAATATATGGAAGTAGAATATGGATTTATTGGACTCATTATTTACATATTTTTACAATGTTCTCCAATAAAAAATATATAGTTTCAT